>CM048755.1:791878288-792119562 GCA_026315105.1 Locusta migratoria | reverse complement strand
GTTGATAAAACGTGAACTCTGCTGCTAAAACGTGGAACTCTACTTTTAAAACGTGGAATACTGTTGCTAAAACGTGGAACACTGTTGATAAAACGTGAACTCTGCTGCTAAAACGTGGAACTCTACTTTTAAAACGTGGAATACTGTTGCTAAAACGTGGAACACTGTTGATAAAACGTGAACTCTGCTGCTAAAACGTGGAACTCTACTTTTAAAACGTGGAATACTGTTGCTAAAACGTGGAACACTGTTGATAAAACGTGAACTCTGCTGCTAAAACGTGGAACTCTACTTTTAAAACGTGGAATACTGTTGCTAAAACGTGGAACACTGTTGATAAAACGTGAACTCTGCTGCTAAAACGTGGAACTCTACTTTTAAAACGTGGAATACTGTTGCTAAAACGTGGAACACTGTTGATAAAACGTGAACTCTGCTGCTAAAACGTGGAACTCTACTTTTAAAACGTGGAATACTGTTGCTAAAACGTGGAACACTGTTGATAAAACGTGAACTCTGCTGCTAAAACGTGGAACTCTACTTTTAAAACGTGGAATACTGTTGCTAAAACGTGGAACACTGTTGATAAAACGTGAACTCTGCTGCTAAAACGTGGAACTCTACTTTTAAAACGTGGAATACTGTTGCTAAAACGTGGAACACTGTTGATAAAACGTGAACTCTGCTGCTAAAACGTGGAACTCTACTTTTAAAACGTGGAATACTGTTGCTAAAACGTGGAACACTGTTGATAAAACGTGAACTCTGCTGCTAAAACGTGGAACTCTACTTTTAAAACGTGGAATACTGTTGCTAAAACGTGGAACACTGTTGATAAAACGTGAACTCTGCTGCTAAAACGTGGAACTCTACTTTTAAAACGTGGAATACTGTTGCTAAAACGTGGAACACTGTTGATAAAACGTGAACTCTGCTGCTAAAACGTGGAACTCTACTTTTAAAACGTGGAATACTGTTGCTAAAACGTGGAACACTGTTGATAAAACGTGAACTCTGCTGCTAAAACGTGGAACTCTACTTTTAAAACGTGGAATACTGTTGCTAAAACGTGGAACACTGTTGATAAAACGTGAACTCTGCTGCTAAAACGTGGAACTCTACTTTTAAAACGTGGAATACTGTTGCTAAAACGTGGAACACTGTTGATAAAACGTGAACTCTGCTGCTAAAACGTGGAACTCTACTTTTAAAACGTGGAATACTGTTGCTAAAACGTGGAACACTGTTGATAAAACGTGAACTCTGCTGCTAAAACGTGGAACTCTACTTTTAAAACGTGGAATACTGTTGCTAAAACGTGGAACACTGTTGATAAAACGTGAACTCTGCTGCTAAAACGTGGAACTCTACTTTTAAAACGTGGAATACTGTTGCTAAAACGTGGAACACTGTTGATAAAACGTGAACTCTGCTGCTAAAACGTGGAACTCTACTTTTAAAACGTGGAATACTGTTGCTAAAACGTGGAACACTGTTGATAAAACGTGAACTCTGCTGCTAAAACGTGGAACTCTACTTTTAAAACGTGGAATACTGTTGCTAAAACGTGGAACACTGTTGATAAAACGTGAACTCTGCTGCTAAAACGTGGAACTCTACTTTTAAAACGTGGAATACTGTTGCTAAAACGTGGAACACTGTTGATAAAACGTGAACTCTGCTGCTAAAACGTGGAACTCTACTTTTAAAACGTGGAATACTGTTGCTAAAACGTGGAACACTGTTGATAAAACGTGAACTCTGCTGCTAAAACGTGGAACTCTACTTTTAAAACGTGGAATACTGTTGCTAAAACGTGGAACACTGTTGATAAAACGTGAACTCTGCTGCTAAAACGTGGAACTCTACTTTTAAAACGTGGAATACTGTTGCTAAAACGTGGAACACTGTTGATAAAACGTGAACTCTGCTGCTAAAACGTGGAACTCTACTTTTAAAACGTGGAATACTGTTGCTAAAACGTGGAACACTGTTGATAAAACGTGAACTCTGCTGCTAAAACGTGGAACTCTACTTTTAAAACGTGGAATACTGTTGCTAAAACGTGGAACACTGTTGATAAAACGTGAACTCTGCTGCTAAAACGTGGAACTCTACTTTTAAAACGTGGAATACTGTTGCTAAAACGTGGAACACTGTTGATAAAACGTGAACTCTGCTGCTAAAACGTGGAACTCTACTTTTAAAACGTGGAATACTGTTGCTAAAACGTGGAACACTGTTGATAAAACGTGAACTCTGCTGCTAAAACGTGGAACTCTACTTTTAAAACGTGGAATACTGTTGCTAAAACGTGGAACACTGTTGATAAAACGTGAACTCTGCTGCTAAAACGTGGAACTCTACTTTTAAAACGTGGAATACTGTTGCTAAAACGTGGAACACTGTTGATAAAACGTGAACTCTGCTGCTAAAACGTGGAACTCTACTTTTAAAACGTGGAATACTGTTGCTAAAACGTGGAACACTGTTGATAAAACGTGAACTCTGCTGCTAAAACGTGGAACTCTACTTTTAAAACGTGGAATACTGTTGCTAAAACGTGGAACACTGTTGATAAAACGTGAACTCTGCTGCTAAAACGTGGAACTCTACTTTTAAAACGTGGAATACTGTTGCTAAAACGTGGAACACTGTTGATAAAACGTGAACTCTGCTGCTAAAACGTGGAACTCTACTTTTAAAACGTGGAATACTGTTGCTAAAACGTGGAACACTGTTGATAAAACGTGAACTCTGCTGCTAAAACGTGGAACTCTACTTTTAAAACGTGGAATACTGTTGCTAAAACGTGGAACACTGTTGATAAAACGTGAACTCTGCTGCTAAAACGTGGAACTCTACTTTTAAAACGTGGAATACTGTTGCTAAAACGTGGAACACTGTTGATAAAACGTGAACTCTGCTGCTAAAACGTGGAACTCTACTTTTAAAACGTGGAATACTGTTGCTAAAACGTGGAACACTGTTGATAAAACGTGAACTCTGCTGCTAAAACGTGGAACTCTACTTTTAAAACGTGGAATACTGTTGCTAAAACGTGGAACACTGTTGATAAAACGTGAACTCTGCTGCTAAAACGTGGAACTCTACTTTTAAAACGTGGAATACTGTTGCTAAAACGTGGAACACTGTTGATAAAACGTGAACTCTGCTGCTAAAACGTGGAACTCTACTTTTAAAACGTGGAATACTGTTGCTAAAACGTGGAACACTGTTGATAAAACGTGAACTCTGCTGCTAAAACGTGGAACTCTACTTTTAAAACGTGGAATACTGTTGCTAAAACGTGGAACACTGTTGATAAAACGTGAACTCTGCTGCTAAAACGTGGAACTCTACTTTTAAAACGTGGAATACTGTTGCTAAAACGTGGAACACTGTTGATAAAACGTGAACTCTGCTGCTAAAACGTGGAACTCTACTTTTAAAACGTGGAATACTGTTGCTAAAACGTGGAACACTGTTGATAAAACGTGAACTCTGCTGCTAAAACGTGGAACTCTACTTTTAAAACGTGGAATACTGTTGCTAAAACGTGGAACACTGTTGATAAAACGTGAACTCTGCTGCTAAAACGTGGAACTCTACTTTTAAAACGTGGAATACTGTTGCTAAAACGTGGAACACTGTTGATAAAACGTGAACTCTGCTGCTAAAACGTGGAACTCTACTTTTAAAACGTGGAATACTGTTGCTAAAACGTGGAACACTGTTGATAAAACGTGAACTCTGCTGCTAAAACGTGGAACTCTACTTTTAAAACGTGGAATACTGTTGCTAAAACGTGGAACACTGTTGATAAAACGTGAACTCTGCTGCTAAAACGTGGAACTCTACTTTTAAAACGTGGAATACTGTTGCTAAAACGTGGAACACTGTTGATAAAACGTGAACTCTGCTGCTAAAACGTGGAACTCTACTTTTAAAACGTGGAATACTGTTGCTAAAACGTGGAACACTGTTGATAAAACGTGAACTCTGCTGCTAAAACGTGGAACTCTACTTTTAAAACGTGGAATACTGTTGCTAAAACGTGGAACACTGTTGATAAAACGTGAACTCTGCTGCTAAAACGTGGAACTCTACTTTTAAAACGTGGAATACTGTTGCTAAAACGTGGAACACTGTTGATAAAACGTGAACTCTGCTGCTAAAACGTGGAACTCTACTTTTAAAACGTGGAATACTGTTGCTAAAACGTGGAACACTGTTGATAAAACGTGAACTCTGCTGCTAAAACGTGGAACTCTACTTTTAAAACGTGGAATACTGTTGCTAAAACGTGGAACACTGTTGATAAAACGTGAACTCTGCTGCTAAAACGTGGAACTCTACTTTTAAAACGTGGAATACTGTTGCTAAAACGTGGAACACTGTTGATAAAACGTGAACTCTGCTGCTAAAACGTGGAACTCTACTTTTAAAACGTGGAATACTGTTGCTAAAACGTGGAACACTGTTGATAAAACGTGAACTCTGCTGCTAAAACGTGGAACTCTACTTTTAAAACGTGGAATACTGTTGCTAAAACGTGGAACACTGTTGATAAAACGTGAACTCTGCTGCTAAAACGTGGAACTCTACTTTTAAAACGTGGAATACTGTTGCTAAAACGTGGAACACTGTTGATAAAACGTGAACTCTGCTGCTAAAACGTGGAACTCTACTTTTAAAACGTGGAATACTGTTGCTAAAACGTGGAACACTGTTGATAAAACGTGAACTCTGCTGCTAAAACGTGGAACTCTACTTTTAAAACGTGGAATACTGTTGCTAAAACGTGGAACACTGTTGATAAAACGTGAACTCTGCTGCTAAAACGTGGAACTCTACTTTTAAAACGTGGAATACTGTTGCTAAAACGTGGAACACTGTTGATAAAACGTGAACTCTGCTGCTAAAACGTGGAACTCTACTTTTAAAACGTGGAATACTGTTGCTAAAACGTGGAACACTGTTGATAAAACGTGAACTCTGCTGCTAAAACGTGGAACTCTACTTTTAAAACGTGGAATACTGTTGCTAAAACGTGGAACACTGTTGATAAAACGTGAACTCTGCTGCTAAAACGTGGAACTCTACTTTTAAAACGTGGAATACTGTTGCTAAAACGTGGAACACTGTTGATAAAACGTGAACTCTGCTGCTAAAACGTGGAACTCTACTTTTAAAACGTGGAATACTGTTGCTAAAACGTGGAACACTGTTGATAAAACGTGAACTCTGCTGCTAAAACGTGGAACTCTACTTTTAAAACGTGGAATACTGTTGCTAAAACGTGGAACACTGTTGATAAAACGTGAACTCTGCTGCTAAAACGTGGAACTCTACTTTTAAAACGTGGAATACTGTTGCTAAAACGTGGAACACTGTTGATAAAACGTGAACTCTGCTGCTAAAACGTGGAACTCTACTTTTAAAACGTGGAATACTGTTGCTAAAACGTGGAACACTGTTGATAAAACGTGAACTCTGCTGCTAAAACGTGGAACTCTACTTTTAAAACGTGGAATACTGTTGCTAAAACGTGGAACACTGTTGATAAAACGTGAACTCTGCTGCTAAAACGTGGAACTCTACTTTTAAAACGTGGAATACTGTTGCTAAAACGTGGAACACTGTTGATAAAACGTGAACTCTGCTGCTAAAACGTGGAACTCTACTTTTAAAACGTGGAATACTGTTGCTAAAACGTGGAACACTGTTGATAAAACGTGAACTCTGCTGCTAAAACGTGGAACTCTACTTTTAAAACGTGGAATACTGTTGCTAAAACGTGGAACACTGTTGATAAAACGTGAACTCTGCTGCTAAAACGTGGAACTCTACTTTTAAAACGTGGAATACTGTTGCTAAAACGTGGAACACTGTTGATAAAACGTGAACTCTGCTGCTAAAACGTGGAACTCTACTTTTAAAACGTGGAATACTGTTGCTAAAACGTGGAACACTGTTGATAAAACGTGAACTCTGCTGCTAAAACGTGGAACTCTACTTTTAAAACGTGGAATACTGTTGCTAAAACGTGGAACACTGTTGATAAAACGTGAACTCTGCTGCTAAAACGTGGAACTCTACTTTTAAAACGTGGAATACTGTTGCTAAAACGTGGAACACTGTTGATAAAACGTGAACTCTGCTGCTAAAACGTGGAACTCTACTTTTAAAACGTGGAATACTGTTGCTAAAACGTGGAACACTGTTGATAAAACGTGAACTCTGCTGCTAAAACGTGGAACTCTACTTTTAAAACGTGGAATACTGTTGCTAAAACGTGGAACACTGTTGATAAAACGTGAACTCTGCTGCTAAAACGTGGAACTCTACTTTTAAAACGTGGAATACTGTTGCTAAAACGTGGAACACTGTTGATAAAACGTGAACTCTGCTGCTAAAACGTGGAACTCTACTTTTAAAACGTGGAATACTGTTGCTAAAACGTGGAACACTGTTGATAAAACGTGAACTCTGCTGCTAAAACGTGGAACTCTACTTTTAAAACGTGGAATACTGTTGCTAAAACGTGGAACACTGTTGATAAAACGTGAACTCTGCTGCTAAAACGTGGAACTCTACTTTTAAAACGTGGAATACTGTTGCTAAAACGTGGAACACTGTTGATAAAACGTGAACTCTGCTGCTAAAACGTGGAACTCTACTTTTAAAACGTGGAATACTGTTGCTAAAACGTGGAACACTGTTGATAAAACGTGAACTCTGCTGCTAAAACGTGGAACTCTACTTTTAAAACGTGGAATACTGTTGCTAAAACGTGGAACACTGTTGATAAAACGTGAACTCTGCTGCTAAAACGTGGAACTCTACTTTTAAAACGTGGAATACTGTTGCTAAAACGTGGAACACTGTTGATAAAACGTGAACTCTGCTGCTAAAACGTGGAACTCTACTTTTAAAACGTGGAATACTGTTGCTAAAACGTGGAACACTGTTGATAAAACGTGAACTCTGCTGCTAAAACGTGGAACTCTACTTTTAAAACGTGGAATACTGTTGCTAAAACGTGGAACACTGTTGATAAAACGTGAACTCTGCTGCTAAAACGTGGAACTCTACTTTTAAAACGTGGAATACTGTTGCTAAAACGTGGAACACTGTTGATAAAACGTGAACTCTGCTGCTAAAACGTGGAACTCTACTTTTAAAACGTGGAATACTGTTGCTAAAACGTGGAACACTGTTGATAAAACGTGAACTCTGCTGCTAAAACGTGGAACTCTACTTTTAAAACGTGGAATACTGTTGCTAAAACGTGGAACACTGTTGATAAAACGTGAACTCTGCTGCTAAAACGTGGAACTCTACTTTTAAAACGTGGAATACTGTTGCTAAAACGTGGAACACTGTTGATAAAACGTGAACTCTGCTGCTAAAACGTGGAACTCTACTTTTAAAACGTGGAATACTGTTGCTAAAACGTGGAACACTGTTGATAAAACGTGAACTCTGCTGCTAAAACGTGGAACTCTACTTTTAAAACGTGGAATACTGTTGCTAAAACGTGGAACACTGTTGATAAAACGTGAACTCTGCTGCTAAAACGTGGAACTCTACTTTTAAAACGTGGAATACTGTTGCTAAAACGTGGAACACTGTTGATAAAACGTGAACTCTGCTGCTAAAACGTGGAACTCTACTTTTAAAACGTGGAATACTGTTGCTAAAACGTGGAACACTGTTGATAAAACGTGAACTCTGCTGCTAAAACGTGGAACTCTACTTTTAAAACGTGGAATACTGTTGCTAAAACGTGGAACACTGTTGATAAAACGTGAACTCTGCTGCTAAAACGTGGAACTCTACTTTTAAAACGTGGAATACTGTTGCTAAAACGTGGAACACTGTTGATAAAACGTGAACTCTGCTGCTAAAACGTGGAACTCTACTTTTAAAACGTGGAATACTGTTGCTAAAACGTGGAACACTGTTGATAAAACGTGAACTCTGCTGCTAAAACGTGGAACTCTACTTTTAAAACGTGGAATACTGTTGCTAAAACGTGGAACACTGTTGATAAAACGTGAACTCTGCTGCTAAAACGTGGAACTCTACTTTTAAAACGTGGAATACTGTTGCTAAAACGTGGAACACTGTTGATAAAACGTGAACTCTGCTGCTAAAACGTGGAACTCTACTTTTAAAACGTGGAATACTGTTGCTAAAACGTGGAACACTGTTGATAAAACGTGAACTCTGCTGCTAAAACGTGGAACTCTACTTTTAAAACGTGGAATACTGTTGCTAAAACGTGGAACACTGTTGATAAAACGTGAACTCTGCTGCTAAAACGTGGAACTCTACTTTTAAAACGTGGAATACTGTTGCTAAAACGTGGAACACTGTTGATAAAACGTGAACTCTGCTGCTAAAACGTGGAACTCTACTTTTAAAACGTGGAATACTGTTGCTAAAACGTGGAACACTGTTGATAAAACGTGAACTCTGCTGCTAAAACGTGGAACTCTACTTTTAAAACGTGGAATACTGTTGCTAAAACGTGGAACACTGTTGATAAAACGTGAACTCTGCTGCTAAAACGTGGAACTCTACTTTTAAAACGTGGAATACTGTTGCTAAAACGTGGAACACTGTTGATAAAACGTGAACTCTGCTGCTAAAACGTGGAACTCTACTTTTAAAACGTGGAATACTGTTGCTAAAACGTGGAACACTGTTGATAAAACGTGAACTCTGCTGCTAAAACGTGGAACTCTACTTTTAAAACGTGGAATACTGTTGCTAAAACGTGGAACACTGTTGATAAAACGTGAACTCTGCTGCTAAAACGTGGAACTCTACTTTTAAAACGTGGAATACTGTTGCTAAAACGTGGAACACTGTTGATAAAACGTGAACTCTGCTGCTAAAACGTGGAACTCTACTTTTAAAACGTGGAATACTGTTGCTAAAACGTGGAACACTGTTGATAAAACGTGAACTCTGCTGCTAAAACGTGGAACTCTACTTTTAAAACGTGGAATACTGTTGCTAAAACGTGGAACACTGTTGATAAAACGTGAACTCTGCTGCTAAAACGTGGAACTCTACTTTTAAAACGTGGAATACTGTTGCTAAAACGTGGAACACTGTTGATAAAACGTGAACTCTGCTGCTAAAACGTGGAACTCTACTTTTAAAACGTGGAATACTGTTGCTAAAACGTGGAACACTGTTGATAAAACGTGAACTCTGCTGCTAAAACGTGGAACTCTACTTTTAAAACGTGGAATACTGTTGCTAAAACGTGGAACACTGTTGATAAAACGTGAACTCTGCTGCTAAAACGTGGAACTCTACTTTTAAAACGTGGAATACTGTTGCTAAAACGTGGAACACTGTTGATAAAACGTGAACTCTGCTGCTAAAACGTGGAACTCTACTTTTAAAACGTGGAATACTGTTGCTAAAACGTGGAACACTGTTGATAAAACGTGAACTCTGCTGCTAAAACGTGGAACTCTACTTTTAAAACGTGGAATACTGTTGCTAAAACGTGGAACACTGTTGATAAAACGTGAACTCTGCTGCTAAAACGTGGAACTCTACTTTTAAAACGTGGAATACTGTTGCTAAAACGTGGAACACTGTTGATAAAACGTGAACTCTGCTGCTAAAACGTGGAACTCTACTTTTAAAACGTGGAATACTGTTGCTAAAACGTGGAACACTGTTGATAAAACGTGAACTCTGCTGCTAAAACGTGGAACTCTACTTTTAAAACGTGGAATACTGTTGCTAAAACGTGGAACACTGTTGATAAAACGTGAACTCTGCTGCTAAAACGTGGAACTCTACTTTTAAAACGTGGAATACTGTTGCTAAAACGTGGAACACTGTTGATAAAACGTGAACTCTGCTGCTAAAACGTGGAACTCTACTTTTAAAACGTGGAATACTGTTGCTAAAACGTGGAACACTGTTGATAAAACGTGAACTCTGCTGCTAAAACGTGGAACTCTACTTTTAAAACGTGGAATACTGTTGCTAAAACGTGGAACACTGTTGATAAAACGTGAACTCTGCTGCTAAAACGTGGAACTCTACGTTTAAAACGTGGAATACTGTTGCTAAAACGTGGAACACTGTTGATAAAACGTGAACTCTGCTGCTAAAACGTGGAACTCTACTTTTAAAACGTGGAATACTGTTGCTAAAACGTGGAACACTGTTGATAAAACGTGAACTCTGCTGCTAAAACGTGGAACTCTACTTTTAAAACGTGGAATACTGTTGCTAAAACGTGGAACACTGTTGATAAAACGTGAACTCTGCTGCTAAAACGTGGAACTCTACTTTTAAAACGTGGAATACTGTTGCTAAAACGTGGAACACTGTTGATAAAACGTGAACTCTGCTGCTAAAACGTGGAACTCTACTTTTAAAACGTGGAATACTGTTGCTAAAACGTGGAACACTGTTGATAAAACGTGAACTCTGCTGCTAAAACGTGGAACTCTACTTTTAAAACGTGGAATACTGTTGCTAAAACGTGGAACACTGTTGATAAAACGTGAACTCTGCTGCTAAAACGTGGAACTCTACTTTTAAAACGTGGAATACTGTTGCTAAAACGTGGAACACTGTTGATAAAACGTGAACTCTGCTGCTAAAACGTGGAACTCTACTTTTAAAACGTGGAATACTGTTGCTAAAACGTGGAACACTGTTGATAAAACGTGAACTCTGCTGCTAAAACGTGGAACTCTACTTTTAAAACGTGGAATACTGTTGCTAAAACGTGGAACACTGTTGATAAAACGTGAACTCTGCTGCTAAAACGTGGAACTCTACTTTTAAAACGTGGAATACTGTTGCTAAAACGTGGAACACTGTTGATAAAACGTGAACTCTGCTGCTAAAACGTGGAACTCTACTTTTAAAACGTGGAATACTGTTGCTAAAACGTGGAACACTGTTGATAAAACGTGAACTCTGCTGCTAAAACGTGGAACTCTACTTTTAAAACGTGGAATACTGTTGCTAAAACGTGGAACACTGTTGATAAAACGTGAACTCTGCTGCTAAAACGTGGAACTCTACTTTTAAAACGTGGAATACTGTTGCTAAAACGTGGAACACTGTTGATAAAACGTGAACTCTGCTGCTAAAACGTGGAACTCTACTTTTAAAACGTGGAATACTGTTGCTAAAACGTGGAACACTGTTGATAAAACGTGAACTCTGCTGCTAAAACGTGGAACTCTACTTTTAAAACGTGGAATACTGTTGCTAAAACGTGGAACACTGTTGATAAAACGTGAACTCTGCTGCTAAAACGTGGAACTCTACTTTTAAAACGTGGAATACTGTTGCTAAAACGTGGAACACTGTTGATAAAACGTGAACTCTGCTGCTAAAACGTGGAACTCTACTTTTAAAACGTGGAATACTGTTGCTAAAACGTGGAACACTGTTGATAAAACGTGAACTCTGCTGCTAAAACGTGGAACTCTACTTTTAAAACGTGGAATACTGTTGCTAAAACGTGGAACACTGTTGATAAAACGTGAACTCTGCTGCTAAAACGTGGAACTCTACTTTTAAAACGTGGAATACTGTTGCTAAAACGTGGAACACTGTTGATAAAACGTGAACTCTGCTGCTAAAACGTGGAACTCTACTTTTAAAACGTGGAATACTGTTGCTAAAACGTGGAACACTGTTGATAAAACGTGAACTCTGCTGCTAAAACGTGGAACTCTACTTTTAAAACGTGGAATACTGTTGCTAAAACGTGGAACACTGTTGATAAAACGTGAACTCTGCTGCTAAAACGTGGAACTCTACTTTTAAAACGTGGAATACTGTTGCTAAAACGTGGAACACTGTTGATAAAACGTGAACTCTGCTGCTAAAACGTGGAACTCTACTTTTAAAACGTGGAATACTGTTGCTAAAACGTGGAACACTGTTGATAAAACGTGAACTCTGCTGCTAAAACGTGGAACTCTACTTTTAAAACGTGGAATACTGTTGCTAAAACGTGGAACACTGTTGATAAAACGTGAACTCTGCTGCTAAAACGTGGAACTCTACTTTTAAAACGTGGAATACTGTTGCTAAAACGTGGAACACTGTTGATAAAACGTGAACTCTGCTGCTAAAACGTGGAACTCTACTTTTAAAACGTGGAATACTGTTGCTAAAACGTGGAACACTGTTGATAAAACGTGAACTCTGCTGCTAAAACGTGGAACTCTACTTTTAAAACGTGGAATACTGTTGCTAAAACGTGGAACACTGTTGATAAAACGTGAACTCTGCTGCTAAAACGTGGAACTCTACTTTTAAAACGTGGAATACTGTTGCTAAAACGTGGAACACTGTTGATAAAACGTGAACTCTGCTGCTAAAACGTGGAACTCTACTTTTAAAACGTGGAATACTGTTGCTAAAACGTGGAACACTGTTGATAAAACGTGAACTCTGCTGCTAAAACGTGGAACTCTACTTTTAAAACGTGGAATACTGTTGCTAAAACGTGGAACACTGTTGATAAAACGTGAACTCTGCTGCTAAAACGTGGAACTCTACTTTTAAAACGTGGAATACTGTTGCTAAAACGTGGAACACTGTTGATAAAACGTGAACTCTGCTGCTAAAACGTGGAACTCTACTTTTAAAACGTGGAATACTGTTGCTAAAACGTGGAACACTGTTGATAAAACGTGAACTCTGCTGCTAAAACGTGGAACTCTACTTTTAAAACGTGGAATACTGTTGCTAAAACGTGGAACACTGTTGATAAAACGTGAACTCTGCTGCTAAAACGTGGAACTCTACTTTTAAAACGTGGAATACTGTTGCTAAAACGTGGAACACTGTTGATAAAACGTGAACTCTGCTGCTAAAACGTGGAACTCTACTTTTAAAACGTGGAATACTGTTGCTAAAACGTGGAACACTGTTGATAAAACGTGAACTCTGCTGCTAAAACGTGGAACTCTACTTTTAAAACGTGGAATACTGTTGCTAAAACGTGGAACACTGTTGATAAAACGTGAACTCTGCTGCTAAAACGTGGAACTCTACTTTTAAAACGTGGAATACTGTTGCTAAAACGTGGAACACTGTTGATAAAACGTGAACTCTGCTGCTAAAACGTGGAACTCTACTTTTAAAACGTGGAATACTGTTGCTAAAACGTGGAACACTGTTGATAAAACGTGAACTCTGCTGCTAAAACGTGGAACTCTACTTTTAAAACGTGGAATACTGTTGCTAAAACGTGGAACACTGTTGATAAAACGTGAACTCTGCTGCTAAAACGTGGAACTCTACTTTTAAAACGTGGAATACTGTTGCTAAAACGTGGAACACTGTTGATAAAACGTGAACTCTGCTGCTAAAACGTGGAACTCTACTTTTAAAACGTGGAATACTGTTGCTAAAACGTGGAACACTGTTGATAAAACGTGAACTCTGCTGCTAAAACGTGGAACTCTACTTTTAAAACGTGGAATACTGTTGCTAAAACGTGGAACACTGTTGATAAAACGTGAACTCTGCTGCTAAAACGTGGAACTCTACTTTTAAAACGTGGAATACTGTTGCTAAAACGTGGAACACTGTTGATAAAACGTGAACTCTGCTGCTAAAACGTGGAACTCTACTTTTAAAACGTGGAATACTGTTGCTAAAACGTGGAACACTGTTGATAAAACGTGAACTCTGCTGCTAAAACGTGGAACTCTACTTTTAAAACGTGGAATACTGTTGCTAAAACGTGGAACACTGTTGATAAAACGTGAACTCTGCTGCTAAAACGTGGAACTCTACTTTTAAAACGTGGAATACTGTTGCTAAAACGTGGAACACTGTTGATAAAACGTGAACTCTGCTGCTAAAACGTGGAACTCTACTTTTAAAACGTGGAATACTGTTGCTAAAACGTGGAACACTGTTGATAAAACGTGAACTCTGCTGCTAAAACGTGGAACTCTACTTTTAAAACGTGGAATACTGTTGCTAAAACGTGGAACACTGTTGATAAAACGTGAACTCTGCTGCTAAAACGTGGAACTCTACTTTTAAAACGTGGAATACTGTTGCTAAAACGTGGAACACTGTTGATAAAACGTGAACTCTGCTGCTAAAACGTGGAACTCTACTTTTAAAACGTGGAATACTGTTGCTAAAACGTGGAACACTGTTGATAAAACGTGAACTCTGCTGCTAAAACGTGGAACTCTACTTTTAAAACGTGGAATACTGTTGCTAAAACGTGGAACACTGTTGATAAAACGTGAACTCTGCTGCTAAAACGTGGAACTCTACTTTTAAAACGTGGAATACTGTTGCTAAAACGTGGAACACTGTTGATAAAACGTGAACTCTGCTGCTAAAACGTGGAACTCTACTTTTAAAACGTGGAATACTGTTGCTAAAACGTGGAACACTGTTGATAAAACGTGAACTCTGCTGCTAAAACGTGGAACTCTACTTTTAAAACGTGGAATACTGTTGCTAAAACGTGGAACACTGTTGATAAAACGTGAACTCTGCTGCTAAAACGTGGAACTCTACTTTTAAAACGTGGAATACTGTTGCTAAAACGTGGAACACTGTTGATAAAACGTGAACTCTGCTGCTAAAACGTGGAACTCTACTTTTAAAACGTGGAATACTGTTGCTAAAACGTGGAACACTGTTGATAAAACGTGAACTCTGCTGCTAAAACGTGGAACTCTACTTTTAAAACGTGGAATACTGTTGCTAAAACGTGGAACACTGTTGATAAAACGTGAACTCTGCTGCTAAAACGTGGAACTCTACTTTTAAAACGTGGAATACTGTTGCTAAAACGTGGAACACTGTTGATAAAACGTGAACTCTGCTGCTAAAACGTGGAACTCTACTTTTAAAACGTGGAATACTGTTGCTAAAACGTGGAACACTGTTGATAAAACGTGAACTCTGCTGCTAAAACGTGGAACTCTACTTTTAAAACGTGGAATACTGTTGCTAAAACGTGGAACACTGTTGATAAAACGTGAACTCTGCTGCTAAAACGTGGAACTCTACTTTTAAAACGTGGAATACTGTTGCTAAAACGTGGAACACTGTTGATAAAACGTGAACTCTGCTGCTAAAACGTGGAACTCTACTTTTAAAACGTGGAATACTGTTGCTAAAACGTGGAACACTGTTGATAAAACGTGAACTCTGCTGCTAAAACGTGGAACTCTACTTTTAAAACGTGGAATACTGTTGCTAAAACGTGGAACACTGTTGATAAAACGTGAACTCTGCTGCTAAAACGTGGAACTCTACTTTTAAAACGTGGAATACTGTTGCTAAAACGTGGAACACTGTTGATAAAACGTGAACTCTGCTGCTAAAACGTGGAACTCTACTTTTAAAACGTGGAATACTGTTGCTAAAACGTGGAACACTGTTGATAAAACGTGAACTCTGCTGCTAAAACGTGGAACTCTACTTTTAAAACGTGGAATACTGTTGCTAAAACGTGGAACACTGTTGATAAAACGTGAACTCTGCTGCTAAAACGTGGAACTCTACTTTTAAAACGTGGAATACTGTTGCTAAAACGTGGAACACTGTTGATAAAACGTGAACTCTGCTGCTAAAACGTGGAACTCTACTTTTAAAACGTGGAATACTGTTGCTAAAACGTGGAACACTGTTGATAAAACGTGAACTCTGCTGCTAAAACGTGGAACTCTACTTTTAAAACGTGGAATACTGTTGCTAAAACGTGGAACACTGTTGATAAAACGTGAACTCTGCTGCTAAAACGTGGAACTCTACTTTTAAAACGTGGAATACTGTTGCTAAAACGTGGAACACTGTTGATAAAACGTGAACTCTGCTGCTAAAACGTGGAACTCTACTTTTAAAACGTGGAATACTGTTGCTAAAACGTGGAACACTGTTGATAAAACGTGAACTCTGCTGCTAAAACGTGGAACTCTACTTTTAAAACGTGGAATACTGTTGCTAAAACGTGGAACACTGTTGATAAAACGTGAACTCTGCTGCTAAAACGTGGAACTCTACTTTTAAAACGTGGAATACTGTTGCTAAAACGTGGAACACTGTTGATAAAACGTGAACTCTGCTGCTAAAACGTGGAACTCTACTTTTAAAACGTGGAATACTGTTGCTAAAACGTGGAACACTGTTGATAAAACGTGAACTCTGCTGCTAAAACGTGGAACTCTACTTTTAAAACGTGGAATACTGTTGCTAAAACGTGGAACACTGTTGATAAAACGTGAACTCTGCTGCTAAAACGTGGAACTCTACTTTTAAAACGTGGAATACTGTTGCTAAAACGTGGAACACTGTTGATAAAACGTGAACTCTGCTGCTAAAACGTGGAACTCTACTTTTAAAACGTGGAATACTGTTGCTAAAACGTGGAACACTGTTGATAAAACGTGAACTCTGCTGCTAAAACGTGGAACTCTACTTTTAAAACGTGGAATACTGTTGCTAAAACGTGGAACACTGTTGATAAAACGTGAACTCTGCTGCTAAAACGTGGAACTCTACTTTTAAAACGTGGAATACTGTTGCTAAAACGTGGAACACTGTTGATAAAACGTGAACTCTGCTGCTAAAACGTGGAACTCTACTTTTAAAACGTGGAATACTGTTGCTAAAACGTGGAACACTGTTGATAAAACGTGAACTCTGCTGCTAAAACGTGGAACTCTACTTTTAAAACGTGGAATACTGTTGCTAAAACGTGGAACACTGTTGATAAAACGTGAACTCTGCTGCTAAAACGTGGAACTCTACTTTTAAAACGTGGAATACTGTTGCTAAAACGTGGAACACTGTTGATAAAACGTGAACTCTGCTGCTAAAACGTGGAACTCTACTTTTAAAACGTGGAATACTGTTGCTAAAACGTGGAACACTGTTGATAAAACGTGAACTCTGCTGCTAAAACGTGGAACTCTACTTTTAAAACGTGGAATACTGTTGCTAAAACGTGGAACACTGTTGATAAAACGTGAACTCTGCTGCTAAAACGTGGAACTCTACTTTTAAAACGTGGAATACTGTTGCTAAAACGTGGAACACTGTTGATAAAACGTGAACTCTGCTGCTAAAACGTGGAACTCTACTTTTAAAACGTGGAATACTGTTGCTAAAACGTGGAACACTGTTGATAAAACGTGAACTCTGCTGCTAAAACGTGGAACTCTACTTTTAAAACGTGGAATACTGTTGCTAAAACGTGGAACACTGTTGATAAAACGTGAACTCTGCTGCTAAAACGTGGAACTCTACTTTTAAAACGTGGAATACTGTTGCTAAAACGTGGAACACTGTTGATAAAACGTGAACTCTGCTGCTAAAACGTGGAACTCTACTTTTAAAACGTGGAATACTGTTGCTAAAACGTGGAACACTGTTGATAAAACGTGAACTCTGCTGCTAAAACGTGGAACTCTACTTTTAAAACGTGGAATACTGTTGCTAAAACGTGGAACACTGTTGATAAAACGTGAACTCTGCTGCTAAAACGTGGAACTCTACTTTTAAAACGTGGAATACTGTTGCTAAAACGTGGAACACTGTTGATAAAACGTGAACTCTGCTGCTAAAACGTGGAACTCTACTTTTAAAACGTGGAATACTGTTGCTAAAACGTGGAACACTGTTGATAAAACGTGAACTCTGCTGCTAAAACGTGGAACTCTACTTTTAAAACGTGGAATACTGTTGCTAAAACGTGGAACACTGTTGATAAAACGTGAACTCTGCTGCTAAAACGTGGAACTCTACTTTTAAAACGTGGAATACTGTTGCTAAAACGTGGAACACTGTTGATAAAACGTGAACTCTGCTGCTAAAACGTGGAACTCTACTTTTAAAACGTGGAATACTGTTGCTAAAACGTGGAACACTGTTGATAAAACGTGAACTCTGCTGCTAAAACGTGGAACTCTACTTTTAAAACGTGGAAAACACTGTTGATAAAACGTGAACTCTGCTGCTAAAACGTGGAACTCTACTTTTAAAACGTGGAATACTGTTGCTAAAACGTGGAACACTGTTGATAAAACGTGAACTCTGCTGCTAAAACGTGGAACTCTACTTTTAAAACGTGGAATACTGTTGCTAAAACGTGGAACACTGTTGATAAAACGTGAACTCTGCTGCTAAATCGTGGAACTCTACTTTTAAAACGTGGAACACTGTTGATAAAACGTGAACACTGCTGCTAAAAAGGGAACTCTACTTTTAAAACGTGGAATACTGTTGCTAAAACGTGGAACACTGTTGATAAAACGTGAACTCTGCTGCTAAAACGTGGAACTCTACTTTTAAAACGTGGAATACTGTTGCTAAAACGTGGAACACTGTTGATAAAACGTGAACTCTGCTGCTAAAACGTGGAACTCTACTTTTAAAACGTGGAATACTGTTGCTAAAACGTGGAACACTGTTGATAAAACGTGAACTCTGCTGCTAAAACGTGGAACTCTACTTTTAAAACGTGGAATACTGTTGCTAAAACGTGGAACACTGTTGATAAAACGTGAACTCTGCTGCTAAAACGTGGAACTCTACTTTTAAAACGTGGAATACTGTTGCTAAAACGTGGAACACTGTTGATAAAACGTGAACTCTGCTGCTAAATCGTGGAACTCTACTTTTAAAACGTGGAACACTGTTGATAAAACGTGAACACTGCTGCTAAAAAGGGAACTCTACTTTTAAAACGTGGAATACTGTTGCTAAAACGTGGAACACTGTTGATAAAACGTGAACTCTGCTGCTAAAACGTGGAACTCTACTTTTAAAACGTGGAATACTGTTGCTAAAACGTGGAACACTGTTGATAAAACGTGAACTCTGCTGCTAAAACGTGGAACTCTACTTTTAAAACGTGGAATACTGTTGCTAAAACGTGGAACACTGTTGATAAAACGTGAACTCTGCTGCTAAAACGTGGAACTCTACTTTTAAAACGTGGAATACTGTTGCTAAAACGTGGAACACTGTTGATAAAACGTGAACTCTGCTGCTAAAACGTGGAACTCTACTTTTAAAACGTGGAATACTGTTGCTAAAACGTGGAACACTGTTGATAAAACGTGAACTCTGCTGCTAAAACGTGGAACTCTACTTTTGAAACGTGGAACACTGTTGATAAAACGTGGAACACTGTTGATAAAACGTGAACTCTGCTGCTAAAACGTGGAACTCTACTTTTAAAACGTGGAATACTGTTGCTAAAACGTGGAACACTGTTGATAAAACGTGAACTCTGCTGCTAAAACGTGGAACTCTACTTTTAAAACGTGGAACACTGTTGATAAAACGTGAACTCTGCTGCTAAAACGTGGAACTCTACTTTTAAAACGTGGAATACTGTTGCTAAAACGTGGAACACTGTTGATAAAACGTGAACTCTGCTGCTAAAACGTGGAACTCTACTTTTAAAACGTGGAATACTGTTGCTAAAACGTGGAACACTGTTGATAAAACGTGAACTCTGCTGCTAAAACGTGGAACTCTACTTTTAAAACGTGGAATACTGTTGCTAAAACGTGGAACACTGTTGATAAAACGTGAACTCTGCTGCTAAAACGTGGAACTCTACTTTTAAAACGTGGAATACTGTTGCTAAAACGTGGAACACTGTTGATAAAACGTGAACTCTGCTGCTAAAACGTGGAACTCTACTTTTAAAACGTGGAATACTGTTGCTAAAACGTGGAACACTGTTGATAAAACGTGAACTCTGCTGCTAAAACGTGGAACTCTACTTTTAAAACGTGGAATACTGTTGCTAAAACGTGGAACACTGTTGATAAAACGTGAACTCTGCTGCTAAAACGTGGAACTCTACTTTTAAAACGTGGAATACTGTTGCTAAAACGTGGAACACTGTTGATAAAACGTGAACTCTGCTGCTAAAACGTGGAACTCTACTTTTAAGACGTGGAATACTGTTGCTAAAACGTGGAACACTGTTGATAAAACGTGAACTCTGCTGCTAAAACGTGGAATACTGTTGCTAAAACGTGGAACACTGTTGATAAAACGTGAACTCTGCTGCTAAAACGTGGAACTCTACTTTTAAAACGTGGAATACTGTTGCTAAAACGTGGAACACTGTTGATAAAACGTGAACTCTGCTGCTAAAACGTGGAACTCTACTTTTGAAACGTGGAACACTGTTGATAAAACGTGAACTCTGCTGCTAAAACGTGGAACTCTACTTTTAAAACGTGGAATACTGTTGCTAAAACGTGGAACACTGTTGATAAAACGTGAACTCTGCTGCTAAAACGTGGAACTCTACTTTTAAAACGTGGAATACTGTTGCTAAAACGTGGAACACTGTTGATAAAACGTGAACTCTGCTGCTAAAACGTGGAACTCTACTTTTAAAACGTGGAATACTGTTGCTAAAACGTGGAACACTGTTGATAAAACGTGAACTCTGCTGCTAAAACGTGGAACTCTACTTTTAAAACGTGGAATACTGTTGCTAAAACGTGGAACACTGTTGATAAAACGTGAACTCTGCTGCTAAAACGTGGAACTCTACTTTTAAAACGTGGAATACTGTTGCTAAAACGTGGAACACTGTTGATAAAACGTGAACTCTGCTGCTAAAACGTGGAACTCTACTTTTAAAACGTGGAATACTGTTGCTAAAACGTGGAACACTGTTGATAAAACGTGAACTCTGCTGCTAAAACGTGGAACTCTACTTTTAAAACGTGGAATACTGTTGCTAAAACGTGGAACACTGTTGATAAAACGTGAACTCTGCTGCTAAAACGTGGAACTCTACTTTTAAAACGTGGAACACTGTTGATAAAACGTGAACTCTGCTGCTAAAACGTGGAACTCTACTTTTAAAACGTGGAATACTGTTGCTAAAACGTGGAACACTGTTGATAAAACGTGAACTCTGCTGCTAAAACGTGGAACTCTACTTTTAAAACGTGGAATACTGTTGCTAAAACGTGGAACACTGTTGATAAAACGTGAACTCTGCTGCTAAAACGTGGAACTCTACTTTTAAAACGTGGAATACTGTTGCTAAAACGTGGAACACTGTTGATAAAACGTGAACTCTGCTGCTAAAACGTGGAACTCTACTTTTAAAACGTGGAATACTGTTGCTAAAACGTGGAACACTGTTGATATACCGTGAACTCTGCTGCTAAAACGTGGAACTCTACTTTTAAAACGTGGAATACTGTTGCTAAAACGTGGAACACTGTTGATAAAACGTGAACTCTGCTGCTAAAACGTGGAACTCTACTTTTAAAACGTGGAATACTGTTGCTAAAACGTGGAACACTGTTGATAAAACGTGAACTCTGCTGCTAAAACGTGGAACTCTACTTTTAAAACGTGGAATACTGTTGCTAAAACGTGGAACACTGTTGATAAAACGTGAACTCTGCTGCTAAAACGTGGAACTCTACTTTTAAAACGTGGAATACTGTTGCTAAAACGTGGAACACTGTTGATAAAACGTGAACTCTGCTGCTAAAAAGTGGAACTCTACTTTTAAAACGTGGAATACTGTTTCTAAACGTGGAACACTGTTGATAAAACGTGAACTCTGCTGCTAAATCGTGGAACTCTACTTTTAAAACGTGGAACACTGTTGATAAAACGTGAACACTGCTGCTAAAAAGGGAACTCTACTTTTAAAACGTGGAATACTGTTGCTAAAACGTGGAACACTGTTGATAAAACGTGAACTCTGCTGCTAAAACGTGGAACTCTACTTTTAAAACGTGGAATACTGTTGCTAAAACGTGGAACACTGTTGATAAAACGTGAACTCTGCTGCTAAAACGTAGAACTCTACTTTTAAGACGTGGAATACTGTTGCTAAAACGTGGAACACTGTTGATAAAACGTGAACTCTGCTGCTAAAACGTGGAACTCTACTTTTAAAACGTGGAATACTGTTGCTAAAACGTGGAACACTGTTGATAAAACGTGAACTCTGCTGCTAAAACATGGAACTCTACTTTTAAAACGTGGAACACTGTTGATAAAACGTGAACTCTGCTGCTAAAACGTGGAACTCTACTTTTAAAACGTGGAATACTGTTGCTAAAACGTGGAACACTGTTGATAAAACGTGAACTCTGCTGCTAAAACGTGGAACTCTACTTTTAAAACGTGGAATACTGTTGCTAAAACGTGGAACACTGTTGATAAAACGTGAACTCTGCTGCTAAAACGTGGAAATCTACTTTTGAAACGTGGAACACTGTTGATAAAACGTGAACTCTGCTGCTAAAACGTGGAACTCTACTTTTAAAACGTGGAATACTGTTGCTAAAACGTGGAACACTGTTGATAAAACGTGAACTCTGCTGCTAAAACGTGGAACTCTACTTTTAAAACGTGGAATACTGTTGCTAAAACGTGGAACACTGTTGATAAAACGTGAACTCTGCTGCTAAAACGTGGAAATCTACTTTTGAAACGTGGAACACTGTTGATAAAACGTGAACTCTGCTGCTAAAACGTGGAACTCTACTTTTAAAACGTGGAATACTGTTGCTAAAACGTGGAACACTGTTGATAAAACGTGAACTCTGCTGCTAAAACGTGGAACTCTACTTTTAAAACGTGGAATACTGTTGCTAAAACGTGGAACACTGTTGATAAAACGTGAACTCTGCTGCTAAAACGTGGAACTCTACTTTTAAAACGTGGAATACTGTTGCTAAAACGTGGAACACTGTTGATAAAACGTGAACTCTGCTGCTAAAACGTGGAAATCTACTTTTGAAACGTGGAACACTGTTGATAAAACGTGAACTCTGCTGCTAAAACGTGGAACTCTACTTTTAAAACGTGGAATACTGTTGCTAAAACGTGGAACACTGTTGATAAAACGTGAACTCTGCTGCTAAAACGTGGAACTCTACTTTTAAAACGTGGAATACTGTTGCTAAAACGTGGAACACTGTTGATAAAACGTGAACTCTGCTGCTAAAACGTGGAACTCTACTTTTAAAACGTGGAATACTGTTGCTAAAACGTGGAACACTGTTGATAAAACGTGAACTCTGCTGCTAAAACGTGGAACTCTACTTTTAAAACGTGGAATACTGTTGCTAAAACGTGGAACACTGTTGATAAAACGTGAACTCTGCTGCTAAAACGTGGAACTCTACTTTTAAAACGTGGAATACTGTTGCTAAAACGTGGAACACTGTTGATAAAACGTGAACTCTGCTGCTAAAACGTGGAACTCTACTTTTAAAACGTGGAATACTGTTGCTAAAACGTGGAACACTGTTGATAAAACGTGAACTCTGCTGCTAAAACGTGGAACTCTACTTTTAAAACGTGGAATACTGTTGCTAAAACGTGGAACACTGTTGATAAAACGTGAACTCTGCTGCTAAAACGTGGAACTCTACTTTTAAAACGTGGAATACTGTTGCTAAAACGTGGAACACTGTTGATAAAACGTGAACTCTGCTGCTAAAACGTGGAACTCTACTTTTAAAACGTGGAATACTGTTGCTAAAACGTGGAACACTGTTGATAAAACGTGAACTCTGCTGCTAAAACGTGGAACTCTACTTTTAAAACGTGGAATACTGTTGCTAAAACGTGGAACACTGTTGATAAAACGTGAACTCTGCTGCTAAAACGTGGAACTCTACTTTTAAAACGTGGAATACTGTTGCTAAAACGTGGAACACTGTTGATAAAACGTGAACTCTGCTGCTAAAACGTGGAACTCTACTTTTAAAACGTGGAATACTGTTGCTAAAACGTGGAACACTGTTGATAAAACGTGAACTCTGCTGCTAAAACGTGGAACTCTACTTTTAAAACGTGGAATACTGTTGCTAAAACGTGGAACACTGTTGATAAAACGTGAACTCTGCTGCTAAAACGTGGAACTCTACTTTTAAAACGTGGAATACTGTTGCTAAAACGTGGAACACTGTTGATAAAACGTGAACTCTGCTGCTAAAACGTGGAACTCTACTTTTAAAACGTGGAATACTGTTGCTAAAACGTGGAACACTGTTGATAAAACGTGAACTCTGCTGCTAAAACGTGGAACTCTACTTTTAAAACGTGGAATACTGTTGCTAAAACGTGGAACACTGTTGATAAAACGTGAACTCTGCTGCTAAAACGTGGAACTCTACTTTTAAAACGTGGAATACTGTTGCTAAAACGTGGAACACTGTTGATAAAACGTGAACTCTGCTGCTAAAACGTGGAACTCTACTTTTAAAACGTGGAATACTGTTGCTAAAACGTGGAACACTGTTGATAAAACGTGAACTCTGCTGCTAAAACGTGGAACTCTACTTTTAAAACGTGGAATACTGTTGCTAAAACGTGGAACACTGTTGATAAAACGTGAACTCTGCTGCTAAAACGTGGAACTCTACTTTTAAAACGTGGAATACTGTTGCTAAAACGTGGAACACTGTTGATAAAACGTGAACTCTGCTGCTAAAACGTGGAACTCTACTTTTAAAACGTGGAATACTGTTGCTAAAACGTGGAACACTGTTGATAAAACGTGAACTCTGCTGCTAAAACGTGGAACTCTACTTTTAAAACGTGGAATACTGTTGCTAAAACGTGGAACACTGTTGATAAAACGTGAACTCTGCTGCTAAAACGTGGAACTCTACTTTTAAAACGTGGAATACTGTTGCTAAAACGTGGAACACTGTTGATAAAACGTGAACTCTGCTGCTAAAACGTGGAACTCTACTTTTAAAACGTGGAATACTGTTGCTAAAACGTGGAACACTGTTGATAAAACGTGAACTCTGCTGCTAAAACGTGGAACTCTACTTTTAAAACGTGGAATACTGTTGCTAAAACGTGGAACACTGTTGATAAAACGTGAACTCTGCTGCTAAAACGTGGAACTCTACTTTTAAAACGTGGAATACTGTTGCTAAAACGTGGAACACTGTTGATAAAACGTGAACTCTGCTGCTAAAACGTGGAACTCTACTTTTAAAATGTGGAATACTGTTGCTAAAACGTGGAACACCGTTGATAAAACGTGAACTCTGCTGCTAAAACGTGGAACTCTACTTTTAAAACGTGGAATACTGTTGCTAAAACGTGGAACACTGTTGATAAAACGTGAACTCTGCTGCTAAAACGTGGAACTCTACTTTTAAGACGTGGAATACTGTTGCTAAAACGTGGAACACTGTTGATAAAACGTGAACTCTGCTGCTAAAACGTGGAACTCTACTTTTAAAACGTGGAATACTGTTGCTAAAACGTGGAACACTGTTGATAAAACGTGAACTCTGCTGCTAAAACGTGGAACTCTACTTTTAAAACGTGGAATACTGTTGCTAAAACGTGGAACACTGTTGATAAAACGTGAACTCTGCTGCTAAAACGTGGAACTCTACTTTTAAAACGTGGAATACTGTTGCTAAAACGTGGAACACTGTTGATAAAACGTGAACTCTGCTGCTAAAACGTGGAACTCTACTTTTAAAACGTGGAATACTGTTGCTAAAACGTGGAACACTGTTGATAAAACGTGAACTCTGCTGCTAAAAAGTGGAACTCTACTTTTAAAACGTGGAATACTGTTTCTAAACGTGGAACACTGTTGATAAAACGTGAACTCTGCTGCTAAATCGTGGAACTCTACTTTTAAAACGTGGAACACTGTTGATAAAACGTGAACACTGCTGCTAAAAAGGGAACTCTACTTTTAAAACGTGGAATACTGTTGCTAAAACGTGGAACACTGTTGATAAAACGTGAACTCTGCTGCTAAAACGTGGAACTCTACTTTTAAAACGTGGAATACTGTTGCTAAAACGTGGAACACTGTTGATAAAACGTGAACTCTGCTGCTAAAACGTGGAACTCTACTTTTAAAACGTGGAATACTGTTGCTAAAACGTGGAACACTGTTGATAAAACGTGAACTCTGCTGCTAAAACATGGAACTCTACTTTTAAAACGTGGAACACTGTTGATAAAACGTGAACTCTGCTGCTAAAACGTGGAACTCTACTTTTAAAACGTGGAATACTGTTGCTAAAACGTGGAACACTGTTGATAAAACGTGAACTCTGCTGCTAAAACGTGGAACTCTACTTTTAAAACGTGGAATACTGTTGCTAAAACGTGGAACACTGTTGATAAAACGTGAACTCTGCTGCTAAAACGTGGAAATCTACTTTTGAAACGTGGAACACTGTTGATAAAACGTGAACTCTGCTGCTAAAACGTGGAACTCTACTTTTAAAACGTGGAATACTGTTGCTAAAACGTGGAACACTGTTGATAAAACGTGAACTCTGCTGCTAAAACGTGGAACTCTACTTTTAAAACGTGGAATACTGTTGCTAAAACGTGGAACACTGTTGATAAAACGTGAACTCTGCTGCTAAAACGTGGAACTCTACTTTTAAAACGTGGAATACTGTTGCTAAAACGTGGAACACTGTTGATAAAACGTGAACTCTGCTGCTAAAACGTGGAACTCTACTTTTAAAACGTGGAATACTGTTGCTAAAACGTGGAACACTGTTGATAAAACGTGAACTCTGCTGCTAAAACGTGGAACTCTACTTTTAAAACGTGGAATACTGTTGCTAAAACGTGGAACACTGTTGATAAAACGTGAACTCTGCTGCTAAAACGTGGAACTCTACTTTTAAAACGTGGAATACTGTTGCTAAAACGTGGAACACTGTTGATAAAACGTGAACTCTGCTGCTAAAACGTGGAACTCTACTTTTAAAACGTGGAATACTGTTGCTAAAACGTGGAACACTGTTGATAAAACGTGAACTCTGCTGCTAAAACGTGGAACTCTACTTTTAAAACGTGGAATACTGTTGCTAAAACGTGGAACACTGTTGATAAAACGTGAACTCTGCTGCTAAAACGTGGAACTCTACTTTTAAAACGTGGAATACTGTTGCTAAAACGTGGAACACTGTTGATAAAACGTGAACTCTGCTGCTAAAACGTGGAACTCTACTTTTAAAACGTGGAATACTGTTGCTAAAACGTGGAACACTGTTGATAAAACGTGAACTCTGCTGCTAAAACGTGGAACTCTACTTTTAAAACGTGGAATACTGTTGCTAAAACGTGGAACACTGTTGATAAAACGTGAACTCTGCTGCTAAAACGTGGAACTCTACTTTTAAAACGTGGAATACTGTTGCTAAAACGTGGAACACTGTTGATAAAACGTGAACTCTGCTGCTAAAACGTGGAACTCTACTTTTAAAACGTGGAATACTGTTGCTAAAACGTGGAACACTGTTGACAAAACGTGAACTCTGCTGCTAAAACGTGGAACTCTACTTTTAAAACGTGGAATACTGTTGCTAAAACGTGGAACACTGTTGATAAAACGTGAACTCTGCTGCTAAAACGTGGAACTCTACTTTTAAAACGTGGAATACTGTTGCTAAAACGTGGAACACTGTTGATAAAACGTGAACTCTGCTGCTAAAACGTGGAACTCTACTTTTAAAACGTGGAATACTGTTGCTAAAACGTGGAACACTGTTGATAAAACGTGAACTCTGCTGCTAAAACGTGGAACTCTACTTTTAAAACGTGGAATACTGTTGCTAAAACGTGGAACACTGTTGATAAAACGTGAACTCTGCTGCTAAAACGTGGAACTCTACTTTTAAAACGTGGAATACTGTTGCTAAAACGTGGAACACTGTTGATAAAACGTGAACTCTGCTGCTAAAACGTGGAACTCTACTTTTAAAACGTGGAATACTGTTGCTAAAACGTGGAACACTGTTGATAAAACGTGAACTCTGCTGCTAAAACGTGGAACTCTACTTTTAAAACGTGGAATACTGTTGCTAAAACGTGGAACACTGTTGATAAAACGTGAACTCTGCTGCTAAAACGTGGAACTCTACTTTTAAAACGTGGAATACTGTTGCTAAAACGTGGAACACTGTTGATAAAACGTGAACTCTGCTGCTAAAACGTGGAACTCTACTTTTAAAACGTGGAATACTGTTGCTAAAACGTGGAACACTGTTGATAAAACGTGAACTCTGCTGCTAAAACGTGGAACTCTACTTTTAAAACGTGGAATACTGTTGCTAAAACGTGGAACACTGTTGATAAAACGTGAACTCTGCTGCTAAAACGTGGAACTCTACTTTTAAAACGTGGAATACTGTTGCTAAAACGTGGAACACTGTTGATAAAACGTGAACTCTGCTGCTAAAACGTGGAACTCTACTT
The DNA here is from genome assembly GCA_026315105.1 of Locusta migratoria. NCBI lineage: Eukaryota > Metazoa > Arthropoda > Insecta > Orthoptera > Acrididae > Locusta > Locusta migratoria. Next base: position 792,091,284 of record CM048755.1, on the reverse strand, counting down.
TTAAAACGTGGAATACTGTTGCTAAAACGTGGAACACTGTTGATAAAACGTGAACTCTGCTGCTAAAACGTGGAACTCTACTTTTAAAACGTGGAATACTGTTGCTAAAACGTGGAACACTGTTGATAAAACGTGAACTCTGCTGCTAAAACGTGGAACTCTACTTTTAAAACGTGGAATACTGTTGCTAAAACGTGGAACACCGTTGATAAAACGTGAACTCTGCTGCTAAAACGTGGAACTCTACTTTTAAAACGTGGAATACTGTTGCTAAAACGTGGAACACTGTTGATAAAACGTGAACTCTGCTGCTAAAACGTGGAACTCTACTTTTAAAACGTGGAATACTGTTGCTAAAACGTGGAACACTGTTGATGAAACGTGAACTCTGCTGCTAAAACATGGAACTCTACTTTTAAAACGTGGAATACTGTTGCTAAAACGTGGAACACTGTTGATAAAACGTGAACTCTGCTGCTAAAACGTGGAACTCTACTTTTAAAACGTGGAATACTGTTGCTAAAACGTGGAACACCGTTGATAAAACGTGAACTCTGCTGCTAAAACGTGGAACTCTACTTTTAAAACGTGGAATACTGTTGCTAAAACGTGGAACACTGTTGATAAAACGTGAACTCTGCTGCTAAAACGTGGAACTCTACTTTTAAAACGTGGAATACTGTTGCTAAAACGTGGAACACTGTTGATAAAACGTGAACTCTGCTGCTAAAACGTGGAACTCTACTTTTAAAACGTGGAATACTGTTGCTAAAACGTGGAACACTGTTGATAAAACGTGAACTCTGCTGCTAAAACATGGAGCTCTACTTTTAAAACGTGGAATACTGTTGCTAAAACGTGGAACACTGTTGATAAAACGTGAACTCTGCTGCTAAAACGTGGAACTCTACTTTTAAAACGTGGAATACTGTTGCTAAAACGTGGAACACTGTTGATAAAACGTGAACTCTGCTGCTAAAACGTGGAACTCGACTTTTAAAACGTGGAATACTTTTGCTAAAACGTGGAACACTGTTGATAAAACGTGAACTCTGCTGCTAAATCGTGGAACTCTACTTTTAAAACGTGGAATACTGTTGCTAAAATGTGGAACACTGTTGATAAAACGTGAACTCTGCTGCTAAAACTTGGAACTCTACTTTTAAAACGTGGAATACTGTTGCTAAAACGTGGAACACTGTTGATAAAACGTGAACTCTGCTGCTAAAACGTGGAACTCTACTTTTAAAACGTGGAATACTGTTGCTAAAACGTGGAACACTGTTGATAAAACGTGAACTCTGCTGCTAAAACGTGGAACTCTACTTTTAAAACGTGGAATACTGTTGCTAAAACGTGGAACACTGTTGATAAAACGTGAACTCTGCTGCTAAAACGTGGAACTCTACTTTTAAAACGTGGAATACTGTTGCTAAAACGTGGAACACTGTTGATAAAACGTGAACTCTGCTGCTAAAACGTGGAACTCTACTTTTAAAACGTGGAATACTGTTGCTAAAACGTGGAACACTGTTGATAAAACGTGAACTCTGCTGCTAAAACGTGGAACTCTACTTTTAAAACGTGGAATACTGTTGCTAAAACGTGGAAACACTGTTGATAAAACGTGAACTCTGCTGCTAAAACGTGGAACTCTACTTTTAAAACGTGGAATACTGTTGCTAAAACGTGGAACACTGTTGATAAAACGTGAACTCTGCTGCTAAAAACGTGGAACTCTACTTTAAAACGTGGAATACTGTTGCTAAAACGTGGAACACTGTTGATAAAACGTGAACTCTGCTGCTAAAACGTGGAACTCTACTTTTAAAACGTGGAATACTGTTGCTAAAACGTGGAACACCGTTGATAAAACGTGAACTCTGCTGCTAAAACGTGGAACTCTACTTTTAAAACGTGGAATACTGTTGCTAAAACGTGGAACACTGTTGATAAAACGTGAACTCTGCTGCTAAAACGTGGAACTCTACTTTTAAAACGTGGAATACTGTTGCTAAAACGTGGAACACTGTTGATAAAACGTGAACTCTGCTGCTAAATCGTTGAACTCTACTTTTAAAACGTGGAATACTGTTTGCTAAAACGTGGAACACTGTTGATAAAAACGTGAACTCTGCTGCTAAAACGTGGAACTCTACTTTTAAAACGTGGAATACTGTTGCTAAAACGTGGAACACTGTTGATAAAACGTGAACTCTGCTGCTAAAACGTGGAACTCTACTTTTAAAACGTGGAATACTGTTGCTAAAACGTGGAACACTGTTGATAAAACGTGAACTCTGCTGCTAAAACGTGGAACTCTACTTTTAAAACGTGGAATACTGTTGCTAAAACGTGGAACACTGTTGATAAAACGTGAACTCTGCTGCTAAAACGTGGAACTCTACTTTTAAAACGTGGAATACTGTTGCTAAAACGTGGAACACTGTTGATAAAACGTGAACTCTGCTGCTAAAACGTGGAACTCTACTTTTAAAACGTGGAATACTGTTGCTAAAACGTGGAACACGTTGATAAAAACGTGAACTCTGCTGCTAAAACGTGGAACTCTACTTTTTAAAACGTGGAATACTGTTGCTAAAACGTGGAACACTGTTGATAAAACGTGAAACTCTGCTGCTAAAACGTGGAACTCTACTTTTAAAACGTGGAATACTGTTGCTAAAACGTGGAACACTGTTGATTAAAACGTGAACTCTGCTGCTAAAACGTGGAAACTCTACTTTTAAAACGTGGAATACTGTTGCTAAAACGTGGAACACTGTTGATAAAACGTGAACTCTGCTGCTAAAACGTGGAACTCTACTTTTAAAACGTGGAATACTGTTGCTAAAACGTGGACACTGTTGATAAAACGTGAACTCTGCTGCTAAAACGTGGAACTCGACTTTTAAAACGTGGAATACTGTTGCTAAAACGTGGAACACTGTTGATAAAACGTGAACTCTGCTGCTAAAACGTGGAACTCTACTTTTAAAACGTGAATACTGTTGCTAAAACGTGGAACACTGTTGATAAAACGTGAACTCTGCTGCTAAAACGTGGAACTCTACTTTTAAAACGTGGAATACTGTTGCTAAAACGTGGAACACTGTTGATAAAACGTGAACTCTGCTGCTAAAACGTGGAACTCTACTTTTAAAACGTGGAATACTGTTGCTAAAACGTGGAACACTGTTGATAAAACGTGAACTCTGCTGCTAAAACGTGGAACTCTACTTTTAAAACGTGGAATACTGTTGCTAAAACGTGGAACACTGTTGATAAAACGTGAACTCTGCTGCTAAAACGTGGAACTCTACTTTTAAAACGTGGAATACTGTTGCTAAAACCGTGGAACACTGTTGATAAAAACGTGAACTCTGCTGCTAAAACGTGGAACTCTACTTTTAAAACGTGGAATACTGTTGCTAAAACGTGGAACACTGTTGATAAAACGTGAACTCTGCTGCTAAAACGTGGAACTCTACTTTTTAAAACGTGGAATACTGTTGCTAAAACGTGGAACACTGTTGATAAAACGTGAACTCTGCTGCTAAAACGTGGAACTCTACTTTTAAAACGTGGAATACTGTTGCTAAAACGTGGAACACTGTTGATAAAACGTGAACTCTGCTGCTAAAACGTGGAACTCTACTTTTAAAACGTGGAATACTGTTGCTAAAACGTGGAACACTGTGATAAAACGTGAACTCTGCTGCTAAAACGTGGAACTCTACTTTTAAAACGTGGAATACTGTTGCTAAAACGTGGAACACTGTTGATAAAACGTGAACTCTGCTGCTAAAACGTGGAACTCTACTTTTAAAACGTGGAATACTGTTGCTAAAACGTGGAACACTGTTGATAAAACGTGAACTCTGCTGCTAAAACGTGGAACTCTACTTTTAAAACGTGGAATACTGTTGCTAAAACGTGAACACTGTTGATAAAACGTGAACTCTGCTGCTAAAACGTGGAACTCTACTTTTTAAAACGTGGAATACTGTTGCTAAAACGTGGAACACTGTTGATAAAACGTGAACTCTGCTGCTAAAACGTGGAACTCTACTTTTAAAACGTGGAATACTGTTGCTAAAACGTGGAACACTGTTGATAAAACGTGAACTCTGCTGCTAAAACGTGGAACTCTACTTTTAAAACGTGGAATACTGTTGCTAAAACGTGGAACACTGTTGATAAAACGTGAACTCTGCTGCTAAAACGTGGAACTCTACTTTTAAAACGTGGAATACTGTTGCTAAAACGTGGAACACTGTTGATAAAACGTGAACTCTGCTGCTAAAACGTGGAACTCTACTTTTAAAACGTGGAATACTGTTGCTAAAACGTGGAACACTGTTGATAAAACGTGAACTCTGCTGCTAAAACGTGGAACTCTACTTTTTAAAACGTGGAATACTGTTGCTAAAACGTGGAACACTGTTGATAAAACGTGAACTCTGCTGCTAAAACGTGGAACTCTACTTTTAAAACGTGGAATACTGTTGCTAAAAACGTGGAACACTGTTGATAAAACGTGAACTCTGCTGCTAAAACGTGGAACTCTACTTTTAAAACGTGGAATACTGTTGCTAAAACGTGGAACACTGTTGATAAAACGTGAACTCTGCTGCCTAAAACGTGGAACTCTACTTTTAAAACGTGGAATACTGTTGCTAAAACGTGGAACACTGTTGATAAAACGTGAACTCTGCTGCTAAAACGTGGAACTCTACTTTTAAAACGTGGAATACTGTTGCTAAAACGTGGAACACTGTTGATAAAACGTGAACTCTGCTGCTAAAACGTGGAACTCTACTTTTTAAAACGTGGAATACTGTTGCTAAAACGTGGAACACTGTTGATAAAACGTGAACTCTGCTGCTAAAACGTGGAACTCTACTTTTAAAACGTGGAATACTGTTGCTAAAACGTGGAACACTGTTGATAAAACGTGAACTCTGCTGCTAAAACAGTGGAACTCTACTTTTAAAACGTGGAATACTGTTGCTAAAACGTGGAACACTGTTGATAAAACGTGAACTCTGCTGCTAAAACGTGGAACTCTACTTTTAAAACGTGGAATACTGTTGCTAAAACGTGGAACACTGTTGATAAACGTGAACTCTGCTGCTAAAACGTGGAACTCTACTTTTAAAACGTGGAATACTGTTGCTAAAACGTGGAACACTGTTGATAAAACGTGAACTCTGCTGCTAAAACGTGGAACTCTACTTTTAAAACGTGGAATACTGTTGCTAAAACGTGGAAACACTGTTGATAAAACGTGAACTCTGCTGCTAAAACGTGGAACTCTACTTTTAAAACGTGGAATACTGTTGCTAAAACGTGGAACACTGTTGATAAAACGTGAACTCTGCTGCTAAAACGTGGAACTCTACTTTTAAAACGTGGAATACTGTTGCTAAAACGTGGAACACTGTTGATAAAACGTGAACTCTGCTGCTAAAACGTGGAACTCTACTTTTAAAACGTGGAATACTGTTGCTAAAACGTGGAACACTGTTGATTAAAACGTGAACTCTGCTGCTAAAACGTGGAACTCTACTTTTAAAACGTGGAATACTGTTGCTAAAACGTGGAACACTGTTTGATAAAAACGTGAACTCTGCTGCTAAAACGTGGAACTCTACTTTTAAAACGTGGAATACTGTTGCTAAAACGTGGAACACTGTTGATAAAACGTGAACTCTGCTGCTAAAACGTGGAACTCTACTTTTAAAACGTGGAATACTGTTGCTAAAACGTGGAACACTGTTGATAAAACGTGAACTCTGCTGCTAAAACGTGGAACTCTACTTTTAAAACGTGGAATACTGTTGCTAAAACGTGGAACACTGTTGATAAAAACGTGAACTCTGCTGCTAAAACGTGGAACTCTACTTTTAAAACGTGGAATACTGTTGCTAAAACGTGGAACACTGTTGATAAAACGTGAACTCTGCTGCTAAAACGTGGAACTCTACTTTTAAAACGTGGAATACTGTTGCTAAAACGTGGAACACTGTTGATAAAACGTGAACTCTGCTGCTAAAACGTGGAACTCTACTTTTAAAACGTGGAATACTGTTGCTAAAACGTGGAACACTGTTGATAAAACGTGAACTCTGCTGCTAAAACGTGGAACTCTACTTTTAAAACGTGGAATACTGTTGCTAAAACGTGGAACACTGTTGATAAAACGTGAACTCTGCTGCTAAAACGTGGAACTCTACTTTTAAAACGTGGAATACTGTTGCTAAAACGTGGAACACTGTTGATAAAACGTGAAACTCTGCTGCTAAAACGTGGAACTCTACTTTTAAAACGTGGAATAACTGTTGCTAAAACGTGGAACACTGTTGATAAAACGTGAACTCTGCTGCTAAAACGTGGAACTCTACTTTTAAAACGTGGAATACTGTTGCTAAAACGTGGAACACTGTTGATAAAACGTGAACTCTGCTGCTAAAACGTGGAACTCTACTTTTAAAACGTGGAATACTGTTGCTAAAACGTGGAACACTGTTGATAAAACGTGAACTCTGCTGCTAAAACGTGGAACTCTACTTTTAAAAACGTGGAATACTGTTGCTAAAACGTGGAACACTGTTGATAAAACGTGAACTCTGCTGCTAAAACGTGGAACTCTACTTTTAAAACGTGGAATACTGTTGCTAAAACGTGGAACACTGTTGATAAAACGTGAACTCTGCTGCTAAAACGTTGAACTCTACTTTTAAAACGTGGAATACTGTTGCTAAAACGTGGAACACTGTTGATAAAACGTGAACTCTGCTGCTAAAACGTGGAACTCTACTTTTAAAACGTGGAATACTGTTGCTAAAACGTGGAACACTGTTGATAAAACGTGAACTCTGCTGCTAAAACGTGGAACTCTACTTTTAAAACGTGGAATACTGTTGCTAAAACGTGGAACACTGTTGATAAAACGTGAACTCTGCTGCTAAAACGTGGAACTCTACTTTTAAAACGTGGAATACTGTTGCTAAAACGTGGAACACTGTTGATAAAACGTGAACTCTGCTGCTAAAACGTGGAACTCTACTTTTAAAACGTGGAATACTGTTGCTAAAACGTGGAACACTGTTGATAAAACGTGAACTCTGCTGCTAAAACGTGGAACTCTACTTTTAAAACGTGGAATACTGTTGCTAAAACGTGGAACACTGTTGATAAAACGTGAACTCTGCTGCTAAAACGTGGAACTCTACTTTTAAAACGTGGAATACTGTTGCTAAAACGTGGAACACTGTTGATAAAACGTGAACTCTGCTGCTAAAACGTGGAACTCTACTTTTAAAACGTGGAATACTGTTGCTAAAACGTGGAACACTGTTGATAAAACGTGAACTCTGCTGCTAAAACGTGGAACTCTACTTTTAAAACGTGGAATACTGTTGCTAAAACGTGGAACACTGTTGATAAAACGTGAACTCTGCTGCTAAAACGTGGAACTCTACTTTTAAAACGTGGAATACTGTTGCTAAAACGTGGAACACTGTTGATAAAACGTGAACTCTGCTGCTAAAACGGTGGAACTCTACTTTTAAAACGTGGAATACTGTTGCTAAAACGTGGAACACTGTTGATAAAACGTGAACTCTGCTGCTAAAACGTGGAACTCTACTTTTAAAACGTGGAATACTGTTGCTAAAACGTGGAACACTGTTGATAAAACGTGAACTCTGCTGCTCTAAAACGTGGAACTCTACTTTTAAAACGTGGAATACTGTTGCTAAAACGTGGAACACTGTTGATAAAACGTGAACTCTGCTGCTAAAACGTGGAACTCTACTTTTAAAACGTGGAATACTGTTGCTAAAACGTGGAACACTGTTGATAAAACGTGAACTCTGCTGCTAAAACGTGGAACTCTACTTTTAAAACGTGGAATACTGTTGCTAAAACGTGGAACACTGTTGATAAAACGTGAACTCTGCTGCTAAAACGTGGAACTCTACTTTTAAAACGTGGAATACTGTTGCTAAAACGTGGAACACTGTTGATAAAACGTGAACTCTGCTGCTAAAACGTGGAACTCTACTTTTAAAACGTGGAATACTGTTGCTAAAACGTGGAACACTGTTGATAAAACGTGAACTCTGCTGCTAAAACGTGGAACTCTACTTTTAAAACGTGGAATACTGTTGCTAAAACGTGGAACACTGTTGATAAAACGTGAACTCTGCTGCTAAAACGTGGAACTCTACTTTTAAAACGTGGAATACTGTTGCTAAAACGTGGAACACTGTTGATAAAACGTGAACTCTGCTGCTAAAACGTGGAACTCTACTTTTAAAACGTGGAATACTGTTGCTAAAACGTGGAACACTGTTGATAAAAACGTGAACTCTGCTGCTAAAACGTGGAACTCTACTTTTAAAACGTGGGAATACTGTTGCTAAAACGTGGAACACTGTTGATAAAACGTGAACTCTGCTGCTAAAACGTGGAACTCTACTTTTAAAACGTGGAATACTGTTGCTAAAACGTGGAAACACTGTTGATAAAACGTGAACTCTGCTGCTAAAACGTGGAACTCTACTTTAAAACGTGGAATACTGTTGCTAAAACGTGGAACACTGTTGATAAAACGTGAACTCTGCTGCTAAAACGTGGAAACTCTACTTTTAAAACGTGGAATACTGTTGCTAAAACGTGGAACACTGTTGATAAAACGTGAACTCTGCTGCTAAAACGTGGAACTCTACTTTTAAAACGTGGAATACTGTTGCTAAAACGTGGAACACTGTTGATAAAACGTGAACTCTGCTGCTAAAACGTGGAACTCTACTTTTAAAACGTGGAATACTGTTGCTAAAACGTGGAACACTGTTGATAAAACGTGAACTCTGCTGCTAAAACGTGGAACTCTACTTTTAAAACGTGGAATACTGTTGCTTAAAACGTGGAACACTGTTGATAAAACGTGAACTCTGCTGCTAAAACGTGGAACTCTACTTTTAAAACGTGGAATACTGTTGCTAAAACGTGGAACACTGTTGATAAAACGTGAACTCTGCTGCTAAAACGTGGAACTCTACTTTTAAAACGTGGAATACTGTTGCTAAAACGTGGAACACTGTTGATAAAACGTGAACTCTGCTGCTAAAACGTGGAACTCTACTTTTAAAAACGTGGAATACTGTTGCTAAAACGTGGAACACTGTTGATAAAACGTGAACTCTGCTGCTAAAACGTGGAACTCTACTTTTAAAACGTGGAATACTGTTGCTAAAACGTGGAACACTGTTGATAAAACGTGAACTCTGCTGCTAAAACGTGGAACTCTACTTTTAAAACGTGGAATACTGTTGCTAAAACGTGGAACACTGTTGATAAAACGTGAACTCTGCTGCTAAAACGTGGAACTCTACTTTTAAAACGTGGAATTACTGTTGCTAAAACGTGGAACACTGTTGATAAAACGTGAACTCTGCTGCTAAAACGTGGAACTCTACTTTTAAAACGTGGAATACTGTTGCTAAAACGTGGAACACTGTTGATAAAAACGTGAACTCTGCTGCTAAAACGTGGAACTCTACTTTTAAAACGTGGAATACTGTTGCTAAAACGTGGAACACTGTTGATAAAACGTGAACTCTGGCTGCTAAAACGTGGAACTCTACTTTTAAAACGTGGAATACTGTTGCTAAAACGTGGAACACTGTTGATAAAACGTGAACTCTGCTGCTAAAACGTGGAACTCTACTTTTAAAACGTGGAATACTGTTGCTAAAACGTGGAACACTGTTGATAAAACGTGAACTCTGCTGCTAAAACGTGGAACTCTACTTTTAAAACGTGGAATACTGTTGCTAAAACGTGGAACACTGTTGATAAAACGTGAACTCTGCTGCTAAAACGTGGAACTCTACTTTTAAAACGTGGAATACTGTTGCTAAAACGTGGGAACACTGTTGATAAAACGTGAACTCTGCTGCTAAAACGTGGAACTCTACTTTTAAACGTGGAATACTGTTGCTAAAACGTGGAACACTGTTGATAAAACGTGAACTCTGCTGCTAAAACGTGGAACTCTACTTTTAAAACGTGGAATACTGTTGCTAAAACGTGGAACACTGTTGATAAAACGTGAACTCTGCTGCTAAAACGTGGAACTCTACTTTTAAAACGTGGAATACTGTTGCTAAAACGTGGAACACTGTTGATAAAACGTGAACTCTGCTGCTAAAACGTGGAACTCTACTTTTTAAAACGTGGAATACTGTTGCTAAAACGTGGAAACACTGTTGATAAAACGTGAACTCTGCTGCTAAAACGTGGAACTCTACTTTTAAAACGTGGAATACTTTTGCTAAAACGTGGAACACTGTTGATAAAACGTGAACTCTGCTGCTAAAACGTGGAACTCTACTTTTAAAACGTGGAATACTGTTGCTAAAACGTGGAACACTGTTGATAAAACGTGAACTCTGCTGCTAAAACGTGGAACTCTACTTTTAAAACGTGGAATTACTGTTGCTAAAACGTGGAACACTGTTGATAAAACGTGAACTCTGCTGCTAAAACGTGGAACTCTACTTTTAAAACGTGGAATACTGTTGCTAAAACGTGGAACACTGTTGATAAAACGTGAACTCTGCTGCTAAAACGTGGAACTCTACTTTTAAAACGTGGAATACTGTTGCTAAAACGTGGAACACTGTTGATAAAACGTGAACTCTGCTGCTAAAACGTGGAACTCTACTTTTAAAACGTGGAATACTGTTGCTAAAACGTGGAACACTGTTGATAAAACGTGAACTCTGCTGCTAAAACGTGGAACTCTTACTTTTAAAACGTGGAATACTGTTGCTAAAACGTGGAACACTGTTGATAAAACGTGAACTCTGCTGCTAAAACGTGGAACTCTACTTTTAAAACGTGGAATACTGTTGCTAAAACGTGGAACACTGTTGATAAAACGTGAACTCTGCTGCTAAAACGTGGAACTCTACTTTTAAAACGTGGAATACTGTTGCTAAAACGTGGAACACTGTTGATAAAACGTGAACTCTGCTGCTAAAACGTGGAACTCTACTTTTAAAACGTGGAATACTGTTGCTAAAACGTGGAACACTGTTGATAAAACGTGAACTCTGCTGCTAAAACGTGGAACTCTACTTTTAAAACGTGGAATACCTGTTGCTAAAACGTGGAACACTGTTGATAAAAACGTGAACTCTGCTGCTAAAACGTGGAACTCTACTTTTAAAACGTGGAATACTGTTGCTAAAACGTGGAACACTGTTGATAAAACGTGAACTCTGCTGCTAAAACGTGGAACTCTACTTTTAAACGTGGAATACTGTTGCTAAAACGTGGAACACTGTTGATAAAACGTGAACTCTGCTGCTAAAACGTGGAACTCTACTTTTAAAACGTGGAATACTGTTGCTAAAACGTGGAACACTGTTGATAAAACGTGAACTCTGCTGCTAAAACGTGGAACTCTACTTTTAAAACGTGGAATACTGTTGCTAAAACGTGGAACACTGTTGATAAAACGTGAACTCTGCTGCTAAAACGTGGAACTCTACTTTTAAAACGTGGAATACTGTTGCTAAAACGTGGAACACTGTTGATAAAACGTGAACTCTGCTGCTAAAACGTGGAACTCTACTTTTAAAACGTGGAATACTGTTGCTAAAACGTGGAACACTGTTGATAAAACGTGAACTCTGCTGCTAAAACGTGGAACTCTACTTTTAAAACGTGGAATACTGTTGCTAAAACGTGGAACACTGTTGATAAAACGTGAACTCTGCTGCTAAAACGTGGAACTCTACTTTTAAAACGTGGAATACTGTTGCTAAAACGTGGAACACTGTTGATAAAACGTGAACTCTGCTGCTAAAACGTGGAACTCTACTTTTAAAACGTGGAATACTGTTGCTAAAACGTGGAACACTGTTGATAAAACGTGAACTCTGCTGCTAAAACGTGGAACTCTACTTTTAAAACGTGGAATACTGTTGCTAAAACGTGGAACACTGTTGATAAAACGTGAACTCTGCTGCTAAAACGTGGAACTCTACTTTTAAAACGTGGAATACTGTTGCTAAAACGTGGAACACTGTTGATAAAACGTGAACTCTGCTGCTAAAACGTGGAACTCTACTTTTAAAACGTGGAATACTGTTGCTAAAACGTGGAACACTGTTGATAAAACGTGAACTTGCTGCTAAAACGTGGAACTCTACTTTTAAAACGTGGAATACTGTTGCTAAAACGTGGAACACTGTTGATAAAACGTGAACTCTGCTGCTAAAACGTGGAACTCTACTTTTAAAACGTGGAATACTGTTGCTAAAACGTGGAACACTGTTGATAAAACGTGAACTCTGCTGCTAAAACGTGGAACTCTACTTTTAAAACGTGGAATACTGTTGCTAAAACGTGGAACACTGTTGATAAAACGTGAACTCTGCTGCTAAAACGTGGAACTCTACTTTTAAAACGTGGAATACTGTTGCTAAAACGTGGAACACTGTTGATAAAACGTGAACTCTGCTGCTAAAACGTGGAACTCTACTTTTAAAACGTGGAATACTGTTGCTAAAACGTGGAACACTGTTGATAAAACGTGAACTCTGCTGCTAAAACGTGGAACTCTACTTTTAAAACGTGGAATACTGTTGCTAAAACGTGGAACACTGTTGATAAAACGTGAACTCTGCTGCTAAAGACGTGGAACTCTACTTTTACAAACGTGGAATACTGTTGCTAAAACGTGGAACACTGTTGATAAAACGTGAACTCTGCTGCTAAAACGTGGAACTCTACTTTTAAAACGTGGAATACTGTTGCTAAAATAAAAACCTGTTGATAAAACGTGAACTCTGCTGCTAAAACGTGGAACTCTACTTTTAAAACGTGGAATACTGTTGCTAAAACGTGGAACACTGTTGATAAAACGTGAACTCTGCTGCTAAAACGTGGAACTCTACTTTTAAAACGTGGAATACTGTTGCTAAAACGTGGAACACTGTTGATAAAACGTGAACTCTGCTGCTAAAACGTGGAACTCTACTTTTAAAACGTGGAATACTGTTGCTAAAACGTGGAACACTGTTGATAAAACGTGAACTCTGCTGCTAAAACGTGGAACTCTACTTTTAAAACGTGGAATACTGTTGCTAAAACGTGGAACACTGTTGATAAAACGTGAACTCTGCTGCTAAAACGTGGAACTCTACTTTTAAAACGTGGAATACTGTTGCTAAAACGTGGAACACTGTTGATAAAACGTGAACTCTGCTGCTAAAACGTGGAACTCTACTTTTAAAACGTGGAATACTGTTGCTAAAACGTGGAACACTGTTGATAAAACGTGAACTCTGCTGCTAAAACGTGGAACTCTACTTTTAAAACGTGGAATACTGTTGCTAAAACGTGGAACACTGTTGATAAAACGTGAACTCTGCTGCTAAAACGTGGAACTCTACTTTTAAAACGTGGAATACTGTTGCTAAAACGTGGAACACTGTTGATAAAACGTGAACTCTGCTGCTAAAACGTGGAACTCTACTTTTAAAACGTGGAATACTGTTGCTAAAACGTGGAACACTGTTGATAAAACGTGAACTCTGCTGCTAAAACGTGGAACTCTACTTTTAAAACGTGGAATACTGTTGCTAAAACGTGGAACACTGTTGATAAAACGTGAACTCTGCTGCTAAAACGTGGAACTCTACTTTTAAAACGTGGAATACTGTTGCTAAAACGTGGAACACTGTTGATAAAACGTGAACTCTGCTGCTAAAACGTGGAACTCTACTTTTAAAACGTGGAATACTGTTGCTAAAACGTGGAACACTGTTGATAAAACGTGAACTCTGCTGCTAAAACGTGGAACTCTACTTTTAAAACGTGGAATACTGTTGCTAAAACGTGGAACACTGTTGATAAAACGTGAACTCTGCTGCTAAAACGTGGAACTCTACTTTTAAAACGTGGAATACTGTTGCTAAAACGTGGAACACTGTTGATAAAACGTGAACTCTGCTGCTAAAACGTGGAACTCTACTTTTAAAACGTGGAATACTGTTGCTAAAACGTGGAACACTGTTGATAAAACGTGAACTCTGCTGCTAAAACGTGGAACTCTACTTTTAAAACGTGGAATACTGTTGCTAAAACGTGGAACACTGTTGATAAAACGTGAACTCTGCTGCTAAAACGTGGAACTCTACTTTTAAAACGTGGAATACTGTTGCTAAAACGTGGAACACTGTTGATAAAACGTGAACTCTGCTGCTAAAACGTGGAACTCTACTTTTAAAACGTGGAATACTGTTGCTAAAACGTGGAACACTGTTGATAAAACGTGAACTCTGCTGCTAAAACGTGGAACTCTACTTTTAAAACGTGGAATACTGTTGCTAAAACGTGGAACACTGTTGATAAAACGTGAACTCTGCTGCTAAAACGTGGAACTCTACTTTTAAAACGTGGAATACTGTTGCTAAAACGTGGAACACTGTTGATAAAACGTGAACTCTGCTGCTAAAACGTGGAACTCTACTTTTAAAACGTGGAATACTGTTGCTAAAACGTGGAACACTGTTGATAAAACGTGAACTCTGCTGCTAAAACGTGGAACTCTACTTTTAAAACGTGGAATACTGTTGCTAAAACGTGGAACACTGTTGATAAAACGTGAACTCTGCTGCTAAAACGTGGAACTCTACTTTTAAAACGTGGAATACTGTTGCTAAAACGTGGAACACTGTTGATAAAACGTGAACTCTGCTGCTAAAACGTGGAACTCTACTTTTAAAACGTGGAATACTGTTGCTAAAACGTGGAACACTGTTGATAAAACGTGAACTCTGCTGCTAAAACGTGGAACTCTACTTTTAAAACGTGGAATACTGTTGCTAAAACGTGGAACACTGTTGATAAAACGTGAACTCTGCTGCTAAAACGTGGAACTCTACTTTTAAAACGTGGAATACTGTTGCTAAAACGTGGAACACTGTTGATAAAACGTGAACTCTGCTGCTAAAACGTGGAACTCTACTTTTAAAACGTGGAATACTGTTGCTAAAACGTGGAACACTGTTGATAAAACGTGAACTCTGCTGCTAAAACGTGGAACTCTACTTTTAAAACGTGGAATACTGTTGCTAAAACGTGGAACACTGTGAACACTGTTGATAAAACGTGAACTCTGCTGCTAAAACGTGGAACTCTACTTTTAAAACGTGGAATACTGTTGCTAAAACGTGGAACACTGTTGATAAAACGTGAACTCTGCTGCTAAAACGTGGAACTCTACTTTTAAAACGTGGAATACTGTTGCTAAATAAAACGTGGAACACTGTTGATAAAACGTGAACTCTGCTGCTAAAACGTGGAACTCTACTTTTAAAACGTGGAATACTGTTGCTAAAACGTGGAACACTGTTGATAAAACGTGAACTCTGCTGCTAAAACGTGGAACTCTACTTTTAAAACGTGGAATACTGTTGCTAAAACGTGGAACACTGTTGATAAAACGTGAACTCTGCTGCTAAAACGTGGAACTCTACTTTTAAAACGTGGAATACTGTTGCTAAAACGTGGAACACCGTTGATAAAACGTGAACTCTGCTGCTAAAACGTGGAACTCTACTTTTAAAACGTGGAATACTGTTGCTAAAACGTGGAACACTGTTGATAAAACGTGAACTCTGCTGCTAAAACGTGGAACTCTACTTTTAAAACGTGGAATACTGTTGCTAAAACGTGGAACACTGTTGATAAAACGTGAACTCTGCTGCTAAAACGTGGAACTCTACTTTTAAAACGTGGAATACTGTTGCTAAAACGTGGAACACTGTTGATAAAACGTGAACTCTGCTGCTAAAACGTGGAACTCTACTTTTAAAACGTGGAATACTGTTGCTAAAACGTGGAACACTGTTGATAAAACGTGAACTCTGCTGCTAAAACGTGGAACTCTACTTTTAAAACGTGGAATACTGTTGCTAAAACGTGGAACACTCTTGATAAAACGTGAACTCTGCTGCTAAAACGTGGAACTCTACTTTTAAAACGTGGAATACTGTTGCTAAAACGTGGAACACTGTTGATAAAACGTGAACTCTGCTGCTAAAACGTGGAACTCTACTTTTGAAACGTGGAACACTGTTGATAAAACGTGAACTCTGCTGCTAAAACGTGGAACTCTACTTTTAAAACGTGGAATACTGTTGCTAAAACGTGGAACACTGTTGATAAAACGTGAACTCTGCTGCTAAAACGTGGAACTCTACTTTTAAAACGTGGAATACTGTTGCTAAAACGTGGAACACTGTTGATAAAACGTGAACTCTGCTGCTAAAACGTGGAACTCTACTTTTAAAACGTGGAATACTGTTGCTAAAACGTGGAACACTGTTGATAAAACGTGAACTCTGCTGCTAAAACGTGGAACTCTACTTTTAAAACGTGGAATACTGTTGCTAAAACGTGGAACACTGTTGATAAAACGTGAACTCTGCTGCTAAAACGTGGAACTCTACTTTTAAAACGTGGAATACTGTTGCTAAAACGTGGAACACTGTTGATAAAACGTGAACTCTGCTGCTAAAACGTGGAACTCTACTTTTAAAACGTGGAATACTGTTGCTAAAACGTGGAACACTGTTGATAAAACGTGAACTCTGCTGCTAAAACGTGGAACTCTACTTTTAAAACGTGGAATACTGTTGCTAAAACGTGGAACACCGTTGATAAAACGTGAACTCTGCTGCTAAAACGTGGAACTCTACTTTTAAAACGTGGAATACTGTTGCTAAAACGTGGAACACCGTTGATAAAACGTGAACTCTGCTGCTAAAACGTGGAACTCTACTTTTAAAACGTGGAATACTGTTGCTAAAACGTGGAACACTGTTGATAAAACGTGAACTCTGCTGCTAAAACGTGGAACTCTACTTTTGAAACGTGGAACACTGTTGATAAAACGTGAACTCTGCTGCTAAAACGTGGAACTCTACTTTTAAAACGTGGAATACTGTTGCTAAAACGTGGAACACTGTTGATAAAACGTGAACTCTGCTGCTAAAACGTGGAACTCTACTTTTAAAACGTGGAATACTGTTGCTAAAACGTGGAACACTGTTGATAAAACGTGAACTCTGCTGCTAAAACGTGGAACTCTACTTTTAAAACGTGGAATACTGTTGCTAAAACGTGGAACACTGTTGATAAAACGTGAACTCTGCTGCTAAAACGTGGAACTCTACTTTTAAAACGTGGAATACTGTTGCTAAAACGTGGAACACTGTTGATAAAACGTGAACTCTGCTGCTAAAACGTGGAACTCTACTTTTAAAACGTGGAATACTGTTGCTAAAACGTGGAACACTGTTGATAAAACGTGAACTCTGCTGCTAAAACGTGGAACTCTACTTTTAAAACGTGGAATACTGTTGCTAAAACGTGGAACACCGTTGATAAAACGTGAACTCTGCTGCTAAAACGTGGAACTCTACTTTTAAAACGTGGAATACTGTTGCTAAAACGTGGAACACTGTTGATAAAACGTGAACTCTGCTGCTAAAACGTGGAACTCTACTTTTAAAACGTGGAATACTGTTGCTAAAACGTGGAACACTGTTGATAAAACGTGAACTCTGGCTGCTAAAACGTGGAACTCTACTTTTAAAACGTGGAATACTGTTGCTAAAACGTGGAACACCGTTGATAAAACGTGAACTCTGCTGCTAAAACGTGGAACTCTACTTTTAAAACGTGGAATACTGTTGCTAAAACGTGGAACACTGTTGATAAAACGTGAACTCTGCTGCTAAAACGTGGAACTCTACTTTTAAAACGTGGAATACTGTTGCTAAAACGTGGAACACTGTTGATAAAACGTGAACTCTGCTGCTAAAACGTGGAACTCTACTTTTAAAACGTGGAATACTGTTGCTAAAACGTGGAACACTGTTGATAAAACGTGAACTCTGCTGCTAAAACGTGGAACTCTACTTTTAAAACGTGGAATACTGTTGCTAAAACGTGGAACACTGTTGATAAAACGTGAACTCTGCTGCTAAAACGTGGAACTCTACTTTCAAAACGTGGAATACTGTTGCTAAAACGTGGAACACTGTTGATAAAACGTGAACTCTGCTGCTAAAACGTGGAACTCTACTTTTAAAACGTGGAATACTGTTGCTAAAACGTGGAACACCGTTGATAAAACGTGAACTCTGCTGCTAAAACGTGGAACTCTACTTTTAAAACGTGGAATACTGTTGCTAAAACGTGGAACACTGTTGATAAAACGTGAACTCTGCTGCTAAAACGTGGAACTCTACTTTTAAAACGTGGAATACTTTTGCTAAAACGTGGAACACTGTTAATAAAACGTGAACTCTGCTGCTAAAACGTGGAACTCTACTTTTAAAACGTGGAATACTGTTGCTAAAACGTGGAACACTGTTGATAAAACGTGAACTCTGCTGCTAAAACGTGGAACTCTACTTTTAAAACGTGGAATACTGTTGCTAAAACGTGGAACACTGTTGATAAAACGTGAACTCTGCTGCTAAAACGTGGAACTCTACTTTTAAAACGTGGAATACTGTTGCTAAAACGTGGAACACTGTTGATAAAACGTGAACTCTGCTGCTAAAACGTGGAACTCTACTTTTAAAACGTGGAATACTGTTGCTAAAACGTGGAACACTGTTGATAAAACGTGAACTCTGCTGCTAAAACGTGGAACTCTACTTTTAAAACGTGGAATACTGTTGCTAAAACGTGGAACACTGTTGATAAAACGTGAACTCTGCTGCTAAAACGTGGAACTCTACTTTTAAAACGTGGAATACTGTTGCTAAAACGTGGAACACTGTTGATAAAACGTGAACTCTGCTGCTAAAACGTGGAACTCTACTTTCAAAACGTGGAATACTGTTGCTAAAACGTGGAACACTGTTGATAAAACGTGAACTCTGCTGCTAAAACGTGGAACTCTACTTTTAAAACGTGGAATACTGTTGCTAAAACGTGGAACACCGTTGATAAAACGTGAACTCTGCTGCTAAAACGTGGAACTCTACTTTTAAAACGTGGAATACTGTTGCTAAAACGTGGAACACCGTTGATAAAACGTGAACTCTGCTGCTAAATCGTGGAACTCTACTTTTAAAACGTGGAATACTGTTGCTAAAACGTGGAACACTGTTGATAAAACGTGAACTCTGCTGCTAAATCGTGGAACTCTACTTTTAAAACGTGGAATACTGTTGCTAAAACGTGGAACACTGTTGATAAAACGTGAACTCTGCTGCTAAAACGTGGAACTCTACTTTTAAAACGTGGAATACTGTTGCTAAAACGTGGAACACTGTTGATAAAACGTGAACTCTGCTGCTAAAACGTGGAACTCTACTTTTAAAACGTGGAATACTGTTGCTAAAACGTGGAACACTGTTGATAAAACGTGAACTCTGCTGCTAAAACGTGGAACTCTACTTTCAAAACGTGGAATACTGTTGCTAAAACGTGGAACACTGTTGATAAAACGTGAACTCTGCTGCTAAAACGTGGAACTCTACTTTTAAAACGTGGAATACTGTTGCTAAAACGTGGAACACCGTTGATAAAACGTGAACTCTGCTGCTAAAACGTGGAACTCTACTTTTAAAACGTGGAATACTGTTGCTAAAACGTGGAACACCGTTGATAAAACGTGAACTCTGCTGCTAAATCGTGGAACTCTACTTTTAAAACGTGGAATACTGTTGCTAAAACGTGGAACACTGTTGATAAAACGTGAACTCTGCTGCTAAATCGTGGAACTCTACTTTTAAAACGTGGAATACTGTTGCTAAAACGTGGAACACTGTTGATAAAACGTGAACTCTGCTGCTAAAACGTGGAACTCTACTTTTAAAACGTGGAATACTGTTGCTAAAACGTGGAACACTGTTGATAAAACGTGAACTCTGCTGCTAAAACGTGGAACTCTACTTTTAAAACGTGGAATACTGTTGCTAAAACGTGGAACACTGTTGATAAAACGTGAACTCTGCTGCTAAAACGTGGAACTCTACTTTTAAAACGTGGAATACTGTTGCTAAAACGTGGAACACTGTTGATAAAACGTGAACTCTGCTGCTAAAACGTGGAACTCTACTTTTAAAACGTGGAATACTGTTGCTAAAACGTGGAACACTGTTGATAAAACGTGAACTCTGCTGCTAAAACGTGGAACTCTACTTTCAAAACGTGGAATACTGTTGCTAAAACGTGGAACACTGTTGATAAAACGTGAACTCTGCTGCTAAAACGTGGAACTCTACTTTTAAAACGTGGAATACTGTTGCTAAAACGTGGAACACCGTTGATAAAACGTGAACTCTGCTGCTAAAACGTGGAACTCTACTTTTAAAACGTGGAATACTGTTGCTAAAACGTGGAACACCGTTGATAAAACGTGAACTCTGCTGCTAAATCGTGGAACTCTACTTTTAAAACGTGGAATACTGTTGCTAAAACGTGGAACACTGTTGATAAAACGTGAACTCTGCTGCTAAATCGTGGAACTCTACTTTTAAAACGTGGAATACTGTTGCTAAAACGTGGAACACTGTTGATAAAACGTGAACTCTGCTGCTAAAACGTGGAACTCTACTTTTAAAACGTGGAATACTGTTGCTAAAACGTGGAACACTGTTGATAAAACGTGAACTCTGCTGCTAAAACGTGGAACTCTACTTTTAAAACGTGGAATACTGTTGCTAAAACGTGGAACACTGTTGATAAAACGTGAACTCTGCTGCTAAAACGTGGAACTCTACTTTCAAAACGTGGAATACTGTTGCTAAAACGTGGAACACTGTTGATAAAACGTGAACTCTGCTGCTAAAACGTGGAACTCTACTTTTAAAACGTGGAATACTGTTGCTAAAACGTGGAACACCGTTGATAAAACGTGAACTCTGCTGCTAAAACGTGGAACTCTACTTTTAAAACGTGGAATACTGTTGCTAAAACGTGGAACACCGTTGATAAAACGTGAACTCTGCTGCTAAATCGTGGAACTCTACTTTTAAAACGTGGAATACTGTTGCTAAAACGTGGAACACTGTTGATAAAACGTGAACTCTGCTGCTAAATCGTGGAACTCTACTTTTAAAACGTGGAATACTGTTGCTAAAACGTGGAACACTGTTGATAAAACGTGAACTCTGCTGCTAAAACGTGGAACTCTACTTTTAAAACGTGGAATACTTTTGCTAAAACGTGGAACACTGTTGATAAAACGTGAACTCTGCTGCTAAAACGTGGAACTCTACTTTTAAAACGTGGAATACTTTTGCTAAAACGTGGAACACTGTTGATAAAACGTGAACTCTGCTGCTAAAACGTGGAACTCTACTTTTAAAACGTGGAATACTGTTGCTAAAACGTGGAACACTGTTGATAAAACGTGAACTCTGCTGCTAAAACGTGGAACTCTACTTTTAAAACGTGGAATACTGTTGCTAAAACGTGGAACACTGTTGATAAAACGTGAACTCTGCTGCTAAAACGTGGAACTCTACTTTTAAAACGTGGAATACTGTTGCTAAAACGTGGAACACTGTTGATAAAACGTGAACTCTGCTGCTAAAACGTGGAACTCTACTTTTAAAACGTGGAATACTGTTGCTAAAACGTGGAACACTGTTGATAAAACGTGAACTCTGCTGCTAAAACGTGGAACTCTACTTTTAAAACGTGGAATACTGTTGCTAAAACGTGGAACACTGTTGATAAAACGTGAACTCTGCTGCTAAAACGTGGAACTCTACTTTTAAAACGTGGAATACTGTTGCTAAAACGTGGAACACTGTTGATAAAACGTGAACTCTGCTGCTAAAACGTGGAACTCTACTTTTAAAACGTGGAATACTGTTGCTAAAACGTGGAACACTGTTGATAAAACGTGAACTCTGCTGCTAAAACGTGGAACTCTACTTTTAAAACGTGGAATACTGTTGCTAAAACGTGGAACACTGTTGATAAAACGTGAACTCTGCTGCTAAAACGTGGAACTCTACTTTTAAAACGTGGAATACTGTTGCTAAAACGTGGAACACTGTTGATAAAACGTGAACTCTGCTGCTAAAACGTGGAACTCTACTTTTAAAACGTGGAATACTTTTGCTAAAACGTGGAACACTGTTGATAAAACGTGAACTCTGCTGCTAAATCGTGGAACTCTACTTTTAAAACGTGGAATACTGTTGCTAAAACGTGGAACACTGTTGATAAAACGTGAACTCTGCTGCTAAAACGTGGAACTCTACTTTTAAAACGTGGAATACTGTTGCTAAAACGTGGAACACTGTTGATAAAACGTGAACTCTGCTGCTAAAACGTGGAACTCTACTTTTGAAACGTGGAACACTGTTGATAAAACGTGAACTCTGCTGCTAAAACGTGGAACTCTACTTTTAAAACGTGGAATACTGTTGCTAAAACGTGGAACACTGTTGATAAAACGTGAACTCTGCTGCTAAAACGTGGAACTCTACTTTTAAAACGTGGAATACTGTTGCTAAAACGTGGAACACTGTTGATAAAACGTGAACTCTGCTGCTAAAACGTGGAACTCTACTTTTAAAACGTGGAATACTGTTGCTAAAACGTGGAACACTGTTGATAAAACGTGAACTCTGCTGCTCAAACGTGGAACTCTACTTTTAAAACGTGGAATACTGTTGCTAAAACGTGGAACACTGTTGATAAAACGTGAACTCTGCTGCTAAAACGTGGAACTCTACTTTTAAAACGTGGAATACTGTTGCTAAAACGTGGAACACTGTTGATAAAACGTGAACTCTGCTGCTAAAACGTGGAACTCTACTTTTAAAACGTGGAATACTGTTGCTAAAACGTGGAACACTGTTGATAAAACGTGAACTCTGCTGCTAAAACGTGGAACTCTACTTTTAAAACGTGGAATACTTTTGCTAAAACGTGGAACACTGTTAATAAAACGTGAACTCTGCTGCTAAAACGTGGAACTCTACTTTTAAAACGTGGAATACTGTTGCTAAAACGTGGAACACTGTTGATAAAACGTGAACTCTGCTGCTAAAACGTGGAACTCTACTTTTAAAACGTGGAATACTGTTGCTAAAACGTGGAACACTGTTGATAAAACGTGAACTCTGCTGCTAAAACGTGGAACTCTACTTTTAAAACGTGGAATACTTTTGCTAAAACGTGGAACACTGTTGATAAAACGTGAACTCTGCTGCTAAATCGTGGAACTCTACTTTTAAAACGTGGAATACTGTTGCTAAAACGTGGAACACTGTTGATAAAACGTGAACTCTGCTGCTAAAACGTGGAACTCTACTTTTAAAACGTGGAATACTGTTGCTAAAACGTGGAACACTGTTGATAAAACGTGAACTCTGCTGCTAAAACGTGGAACTCTACTTTTAAAACGTGGAATACTGTTGCTAAAACGTGGAACACTGTTGATAAAACGTGAACTCTGCTGCTAAAACGTGGAACTCTACTTTCAAAACGTGGAATACTGTTGCTAAAACGTGGAACACTGTTGATAAAACGTGAACTCTGCTGCTAAAACGTGGAACTCTACTTTTAAAACGTGGAATACTGTTGCTAAAACGTGGAACACCGTTGATAAAACGTGAACTCTGCTGCTAAAACGTGGAACTCTACTTTTAAAACGTGGAATACTGTTGCTAAAACGTGGAACACCGTTGATAAAACGTGAACTCTGCTGCTAAATCGTGGAACTCTACTTTTAAAACGTGGAATACTGTTGCTAAAACGTGGAACACTGTTGATAAAACGTGAACTCTGCTGCTAAATCGTGGAACTCTACTTTTAAAACGTGGAATACTGTTGCTAAAACGTGGAACACTGTTGATAAAACGTGAACTCTGCTGCTAAAACGTGGAACTCTACTTTTAAAACGTGGAATACTGTTGCTAAAACGTGGAACACTGTTGATAAAACGTGAACTCTGCTGCTAAAACGTGGAACTCTACTTTTAAAACGTGGAATACTGTTGCTAAAACGTGGAACACTGTTGATAAAACGTGAACTCTGCTGCTAAAACGTGGAACTCTACTTTTAAAACGTGGAATACTGTTGCTAAAACGTGGAACACTGTTGATAAAACGTGAACTCTGCTGCTAAAACGTGGAACTCTACTTTTAAAACGTGGAATACTGTTGCTAAAACGTGGAACACTGTTGATAAAACGTGAACTCTGCTGCTAAAACGTGGAACTCTACTTTCAAAACGTGGAATACTGTTGCTAAAACGTGGAACACTGTTGATAAAACGTGAACTCTGCTGCTAAAACGTGGAACTCTACTTTTAAAACGTGGAATACTGTTGCTAAAACGTGGAACACCGTTGATAAAACGTGAACTCTGCTGCTAAAACGTGGAACTCTACTTTTAAAACGTGGAATACTGTTGCTAAAACGTGGAACACCGTTGATAAAACGTGAACTCTGCTGCTAAATCGTGGAACTCTACTTTTAAAACGTGGAATACTGTTGCTAAAACGTGGAACACTGTTGATAAAACGTGAACTCTGCTGCTAAATCGTGGAACTCTACTTTTAAAACGTGGAATACTGTTGCTAAAACGTGGAACACTGTTGATAAAACGTGAACTCTGCTGCTAAAACGTGGAACTCTACTTTTAAAACGTGGAATACTGTTGCTAAAACGTGGAACACTGTTGATAAAACGTGAACTCTGCTGCTAAAACGTGGAACTCTACTTTTAAAACGTGGAATACTGTTGCTAAAACGTGGAACACTGTTGATAAAACGTGAACTCTGCTGCTAAAACGTGGAACTCTACTTTCAAAACGTGGAATACTGTTGCTAAAACGTGGAACACTGTTGATAAAACGTGAACTCTGCTGCTAAAACGTGGAACTCTACTTTTAAAACGTGGAATACTGTTGCTAAAACGTGGAACACCGTTGATAAAACGTGAACTCTGCTGCTAAAACGTGGAACTCTACTTTTAAAACGTGGAATACTGTTGCTAAAACGTGGAACACCGTTGATAAAACGTGAACTCTGCTGCTAAATCGTGGAACTCTACTTTTAAAACGTGGAATACTGTTGCTAAAACGTGGAACACTGTTGATAAAACGTGAACTCTGCTGCTAAATCGTGGAACTCTACTTTTAAAACGTGGAATACTGTTGCTAAAACGTGGAACACTGTTGATAAAACGTGAACTCTGCTGCTAAAACGTGGAACTCTACTTTTAAAACGTGGAATACTTTTGCTAAAACGTGGAACACTGTTGATAAAACGTGAACTCTGCTGCTAAAACGTGGAACTCTACTTTTAAAACGTGGAACACTGTTGATAAAACGTGAACTCTGCTGCTAAAACGTGGAACTCTACTTTTAAAACGTGGAATACTGTTGCTAAAACGTGGAACACTGTTGATAAAACGTGAACTCTGCTGCTAAAACGTGGAACTCTACTTTTAAAACGTGGAATACTTTTGCTAAAACGTGGAACACTGTTAATAAAACGTGAACTCTGCTGCTAAAACGTGGAACTCTACTTTTAAAACGTGGAATACTGTTGCTAAAACGTGGAACACTGTTGATAAAACGTGAACTCTGCTGCTAAAACGTGGAACTCTACTTTTAAAACGTGGAATACTGTTGCTAAAACGTGGAACACTGTTGATAAAACGTGAACTCTGCTGCTAAAACGTGGAACTCTACTTTTAAAACGTGGAATACTTTTGCTAAAACGTGGAACACTGTTGATAAAACGTGAACTCTGCTGCTAAATCGTGGAACTCTACTTTTAAAACGTGGAATACTGTTGCTAAAACGTGGAACACTGTTGATAAAACGTGAACTCTGCTGCTAAAACGTGGAACTCTACTTTTAAAACGTGGAATACTGTTGCTAAAACGTGGAACACTGTTGATAAAACGTGAACTCTGCTGCTAAAACGTGGAACTCTACTTTTAAAACGTGGAATACTGTTGCTAAAACGTGGAACACTGTTGATAAAACGTGAACTCTGCTGCTAAAACGTGGAACTCTACTTTCAAAACGTGGAATACTGTTGCTAAAACGTGGAACACTGTTGATAAAACGTGAACTCTGCTGCTAAAACGTGGAACTCTACTTTTAAAACGTGGAATACTGTTGCTAAAACGTGGAACACCGTTGATAAAACGTGAACTCTGCTGCTAAAACGTGGAACTCTACTTTTAAAACGTGGAATACTGTTGCTAAAACGTGGAACACCGTTGATAAAACGTGAACTCTGCTGCTAAATCGTGGAACTCTACTTTTAAAACGTGGAATACTGTTGCTAAAACGTGGAACACTGTTGATAAAACGTGAACTCTGCTGCTAAATCGTGGAACTCTACTTTTAAAACGTGGAATACTGTTGCTAAAACGTGGAACACTGTTGATAAAACGTGAACTCTGCTGCTAAAACGTGGAACTCTACTTTTAAAACGTGGAATACTGTTGCTAAAACGTGGAACACTGTTGATAAAACGTGAACTCTGCTGCTAAAACGTGGAACTCTACTTTTAAAACGTGGAATACTGTTGCTAAAACGTGGAACACTGTTGATAAAACGTGAACTCTGCTGCTAAAACGTGGAACTCTACTTTTAAAACGTGGAATACTGTTGCTAAAACGTGGAACACTGTTGATAAAACGTGAACTCTGCTGCTAAAACGTGGAACTCTACTTTTAAAACGTGGAATACTGTTGCTAAAACGTGGAACACTGTTGATAAAACGTGAACTCTGCTGCTAAAACGTGGAACTCTACTTTCAAAACGTGGAATACTGTTGCTAAAACGTGGAACACTGTTGATAAAACGTGAACTCTGCTGCTAAAACGTGGAACTCTACTTTTAAAACGTGGAATACTGTTGCTAAAACGTGGAACACCGTTGATAAAACGTGAACTCTGCTGCTAAAACGTGGAACTCTACTTTTAAAACGTGGAATACTGTTGCTAAAACGTGGAACACCGTTGATAAAACGTGAACTCTGCTGCTAAATCGTGGAACTCTACTTTTAAAACGTGGAATACTGTTGCTAAAACGTGGAACACTGTTGATAAAACGTGAACTCTGCTGCTAAATCGTGGAACTCTACTTTTAAAACGTGGAATACTGTTGCTAAAACGTGGAACACTGTTGATAAAACGTGAACTCTGCTGCTAAAACGTGGAACTCTACTTTTAAAACGTGGAATACTGTTGCTAAAACGTGGAACACTGTTGATAAAACGTGAACTCTGCTGCTAAAACGTGGAACTCTACTTTTAAAACGTGGAATACTGTTGCTAAAACGTGGAACACTGTTGATAAAACGTGAACTCTGCTGCTAAAACGTGGAACTCTACTTTCAAAACGTGGAATACTGTTGCTAAAACGTGGAACACTGTTGATAAAACGTGAACTCTGCTGCTAAAACGTGGAACTCTACTTTTAAAACGTGGAATACTGTTGCTAAAACGTGGAACACCGTTGATAAAACGTGAACTCTGCTGCTAAAACGTGGAACTCTACTTTTAAAACGTGGAATACTGTTGCTAAAACGTGGAACACCGTTGATAAAACGTGAACTCTGCTGCTAAATCGTGGAACTCTACTTTTAAAACGTGGAATACTGTTGCTAAAACGTGGAACACTGTTGATAAAACGTGAACTCTGCTGCTAAATCGTGGAACTCTACTTTTAAAACGTGGAATACTGTTGCTAAAACGTGGAACACTGTTGATAAAACGTGAACTCTGCTGCTAAAACGTGGAACTCTACTTTTAAAACGTGGAATACTTTTGCTAAAACGTGGAACACTGTTGATAAAACGTGAACTCTGCTGCTAAAACGTGGAACTCTACTTTTAAAACGTGGAATACTTTTGCTAAAACGTGGAACACTGTTGATAAAACGTGAACTCTGCTGCTAAAACGTGGAACTCTACTTTTAAAACGTGGAATACTGTTGCTAAAACGTGGAACACTGTTGATAAAACGTGAACTCTGCTGCTAAAACGTGGAACTCTACTTTTAAAACGTGGAATACTGTTGCTAAAACGTGGAACACTGTTGATAAAACGTGAACTCTGCTGCTAAAACGTGGAACTCTACTTTTAAAACGTGGAATACTGTTGCTAAAACGTGGAACACTGTTGATAAAACGTGAACTCTGCTGCTAAAACGTGGAACTCTACTTTTAAAACGTGGAATACTGTTGCTAAAACGTGGAACACTGTTGATAAAACGTGAACTCTGCTGCTAAAACGTGGAACTCTACTTTTAAAACGTGGAATACTGTTGCTAAAACGTGGAACACTGTTGATAAAACGTGAACTCTGCTGCTAAAACGTGGAACTCTACTTTTAAAACGTGGAATACTGTTGCTAAAACGTGGAACACTGTTGATAAAACGTGAACTCTGCTGCTAAAACGTGGAACTCTACTTTTAAAACGTGGAATACTGTTGCTAAAACGTGGAACACTGTTGATAAAACGTGAACTCTGCTGCTAAAACGTGGAACTCTACTTTTAAAACGTGGAATACTGTTGCTAAAACGTGGAACACTGTTGATAAAACGTGAACTCTGCTGCTAAAACGTGGAACTCTACTTTTAAAACGTGGAATACTGTTGCTAAAACGTGGAACACTGTTGATAAAACGTGAACTCTGCTGCTAAAACGTGGAACTCTACTTTTAAAACGTGGAATACTTTTGCTAAAACGTGGAACACTGTTGATAAAACGTGAACTCTGCTGCTAAATCGTGGAACTCTACTTTTAAAACGTGGAATACTGTTGCTAAAACGTGGAACACTGTTGATAAAACGTGAACTCTGCTGCTAAAACGTGGAACTCTACTTTTAAAACGTGGAATACTGTTGCTAAAACGTGGAACACTGTTGATAAAACGTGAACTCTGCTGCTAAAACGTGGAACTCTACTTTTGAAACGTGGAACACTGTTGATAAAACGTGAACTCTGCTGCTAAAACGTGGAACTCTACTTTTAAAACGTGGAATACTGTTGCTAAAACGTGGAACACTGTTGATAAAACGTGAACTCTGCTGCTAAAACGTGGAACTCTACTTTTAAAACGTGGAATACTGTTGCTAAAACGTGGAACACTGTTGATAAAACGTGAACTCTGCTGCTAAAACGTGGAACTCTACTTTTAAAACGTGGAATACTGTTGCTAAAACGTGGAACACTGTTGATAAAACGTGAACTCTGCTGCTCAAACGTGGAACTCTACTTTTAAAACGTGGAATACTGTTGCTAAAACGTGGAACACTGTTGATAAAACGTGAACTCTGCTGCTAAAACGTGGAACTCTACTTTTAAAACGTGGAATACTGTTGCTAAAACGTGGAACACTGTTGATAAAACGTGAACTCTGCTGCTAAAACGTGGAACTCTACTTTTAAAACGTGGAATACTGTTGCTAAAACGTGGAACACTGTTGATAAAACGTGAACTCTGCTGCTAAAACGTGGAACTCTACTTTTAAAACGTGGAATACTTTTGCTAAAACGTGGAACACTGTTAATAAAACGTGAACTCTGCTGCTAAAACGTGGAACTCTACTTTTAAAACGTGGAATACTGTTGCTAAAACGTGGAACACTGTTGATAAAACGTGAACTCTGCTGCTAAAACGTGGAACTCTACTTTTAAAACGTGGAATACTGTTGCTAAAACGTGGAACACTGTTGATAAAACGTGAACTCTGCTGCTAAAACGTGGAACTCTACTTTTAAAACGTGGAATACTTTTGCTAAAACGTGGAACACTGTTGATAAAACGTGAACTCTGCTGCTAAATCGTGGAACTCTACTTTTAAAACGTGGAATACTGTTGCTAAAACGTGGAACACTGTTGATAAAACGTGAACTCTGCTGCTAAAACGTGGAACTCTACTTTTAAAACGTGGAATACTGTTGCTAAAACGTGGAACACTGTTGATAAAACGTGAACTCTGCTGCTAAAACGTGGAACTCTACTTTTAAAACGTGGAATACTGTTGCTAAAACGTGGAACACTGTTGATAAAACGTGAACTCTGCTGCTAAAACGTGGAACTCTACTTTTAAAACGTGGAATACTGTTGCTAAAACGTGGAACACTGTTGATAAAACGTGAACTCTGCTGCTAAAACGTGGAACTCTACTTTCAAAACGTGGAATACTGTTGCTAAAACGTGGAACACTGTTGATAAAACGTGAACTCTGCTGCTAAAACGTGGAACTCTACTTTTAAAACGTGGAATACTGTTGCTAAAACGTGGAACACCGTTGATAAAACGTGAACTCTGCTGCTAAAACGTGGAACTCTACTTTTAAAACGTGGAATACTGTTGCTAAAACGTGGAACACCGTTGATAAAACGTGAACTCTGCTGCTAAATCGTGGAACTCTACTTTTAAAACGTGGAATACTGTTGCTAAAACGTGGAACACTGTTGATAAAACGTGAACTCTGCTGCTAAATCGTGGAACTCTACTTTTAAAACGTGGAATACTGTTGCTAAAACGTGGAACACTGTTGATAAAACGTGAACTCTGCTGCTAAAACGTGGAACTCTACTTTTAAAACGTGGAATACTTTTGCTAAAACGTGGAACACTGTTGATAAAACGTGAACTCTGCTGCTAAAACGTGGAACTCTACTTTTAAAACGTGGAATACTTTTGCTAAAACGTGGAACACTGTTGATAAAACGTGAACTCTGCTGCTAAAACGTGGAACTCTACTTTTAAAACGTGGAATACTGTTGCTAAAACGTGGAACACTGTTGATAAAACGTGAACTCTGCTGCTAAAACGTGGAACTCTACTTTTAAAACGTGGAATACTGTTGCTAAAACGTGGAACACTGTTGATAAAACGTGAACTCTGCTGCTAAAACGTGGAACTCTACTTTTAAAACGTGGAATACTGTTGCTAAAACGTGGAACACTGTTGATAAAACGTGAACTCTGCTGCTAAAACGTGGAACTCTACTTTTAAAACGTGGAATACTGTTGCTAAAACGTGGAACACTGTTGATAAAACGTGAACTCTGCTGCTAAAACGTGGAACTCTACTTTTAAAACGTGGAATACTGTTGCTAAAACGTGGAACACTGTTGATAAAACGTGAACTCTGCTGCTAAAACGTGGAACTCTACTTTTAAAACGTGGAATACTGTTGCTAAAACGTGGAACACTGTTGATAAAACGTGAACTCTGCTGCTAAAACGTGGAACTCTACTTTTAAAACGTGGAATACTGTTGCTAAAACGTGGAACACTGTTGATAAAACGTGAACTCTGCTGCTAAAACGTGGAACTCTACTTTTAAAACGTGGAATACTGTTGCTAAAACGTGGAACACTGTTGATAAAACGTGAACTCTGCTGCTAAAACGTGGAACTCTACTTTTAAAACGTGGAATACTGTTGCTAAAACGTGGAACACTGTTGATAAAACGTGAACTCTGCTGCTAAAACGTGGAACTCTACTTTTAAAACGTGGAATACTTTTGCTAAAACGTGGAACACTGTTGATAAAACGTGAACTCTGCTGCTAAATCGTGGAACTCTACTTTTAAAACGTGGAATACTGTTGCTAAAACGTGGAACACTGTTGATAAAACGTGAACTCTGCTGCTAAAACGTGGAACTCTACTTTTAAAACGTGGAATACTGTTGCTAAAACGTGGAACACTGTTGATAAAACGTGAACTCTGCTGCTAAAACGTGGAACTCTACTTTTGAAACGTGGAACACTGTTGATAAAACGTGAACTCTGCTGCTAAAACGTGGAACTCTACTTTTAAAACGTGGAATACTGTTGCTAAAACGTGGAACACTGTTGATAAAACGTGAACTCTGCTGCTAAAACGTGGAACTCTACTTTTAAAACGTGGAATACTGTTGCTAAAACGTGGAACACTGTTGATAAAACGTGAACTCTGCTGCTAAAACGTGGAACTCTACTTTTAAAACGTGGAATACTGTTGCTAAAACGTGGAACACTGTTGATAAAACGTGAACTCTGCTGCTCAAACGTGGAACTCTACTTTTAAAACGTGGAATACTGTTGCTAAAACGTGGAACACTGTTGATAAAACGTGAACTCTGCTGCTAAAACGTGGAACTCTACTTTTAAAACGTGGAATACTGTTGCTAAAACGTGGAACACTGTTGATAAAACGTGAACTCTGCTGCTAAAACGTGGAACTCTACTTTTAAAACGTGGAATACTGTTGCTAAAACGTGGAACACTGTTGATAAAACGTGAACTCTGCTGCTAAAACGTGGAACTCTACTTTTAAAACGTGGAATACTTTTGCTAAAACGTGGAACACTGTTAATAAAACGTGAACTCTGCTGCTAAAACGTGGAACTCTACTTTTAAAACGTGGAATACTGTTGCTAAAACGTGGAACACTGTTGATAAAACGTGAACTCTGCTGCTAAAACGTGGAACTCTACTTTTAAAACGTGGAATACTGTTGCTAAAACGTGGAACACTGTTGATAAAACGTGAACTCCGCTGCTAAAACGTGGAACTCTACTTTTAAAACGTGGAATACTTTTGCTAAAACGTGGAACACTGTTGATAAAACGTGAACTCTGCTGCTAAATCGTGGAACTCTACTTTTAAAACGTGGAATACTGTTGCTAAAACGTGGAACACTGTTGATAAAACGTGAACTCTGCTGCTAAAACGTGGAACTCTACTTTTAAAACGTGGAATACTGTTGCTAAAACGTGGAACACTGTTGATAAAACGTGAACTCTGCTGCTAAAACGTGGAACTCTACTTTTAAAACGTGGAATACTGTTGCTAAAACGTGGAACACTGTTGATAAAACGTGAACTCTGCTGCTAAAACGTGGAACTCTACTTTTAAAACGTGGAATACTGTTGCTAAAACGTGGAACACTGTTGATAAAACGTGAACTCTGCTGCTAAAACGTGGAACTCTACTTTTAAAACGTGGAATACTGTTGCTAAAACGTGGAACACTGTTGATAAAACGTGAACTCTGCTGCTAAAACGTGGAACTCTACTTTTAAAACGTGGAATACTGTTGCTAAAACGTGGAACACTGTTGATAAAACGTGAACTCTGCTGCTAAAACGTGGAACTCTACTTTTAAAACGTGGAATACTGTTGCTAAAACGTGGAACACTGTTGATAAAACGTGAACTCTGCTGCTAAAACGTGGAACTCTACTTTTAAAACGTGGAATACTGTTGCTAAAACGTGGAACACTGTTGATAAAACGTGAACTCTGCTGCTAAAACGTGGAACTCTACTTTTAAAACGTGGAATACTGTTGCTAAAACGTGGAACACTGTTGATAAAACGTGAACTCTGCTGCTAAAACGTGGAACTCTACTTTTAAAACGTGGAATACTGTTGCTAAAACGTGGAACACTGTTGATAAAACGTGAACTCTGCTGCTAAAACGTGGAACTCTACTTTTAAAACGTGGAATACTGTTGCTAAAACGTGGAACACTGTTGATAAAACGTGAACTCTGCTGCTAAAACGTGGAACTCTACTTTCAAAACGTGGAATACTGTTGCTAAAACGTGGAACACTGTTGATAAAACGTGAACTCTGCTGCTAAAACGTGGAACTCTACTTTTAAAACGTGGAATACTGTTGCTAAAACGTGGAACACCGTTGATAAAACGTGAACTCTGCTGCTAAAACGTGGAACTCTACTTTCAAAACGTGGAATACTGTTGCTAAAACGTGGAACACTGTTGATAAAACGTGAACTCTGCTGCTAAAACGTGGAACTCTACTTTTAAAACGTGGAATACTGTTGCTAAAACGTGGAACACCGTTGATAAAACGTGAACTCTGCTGCTAAAACGTGGAACTCTACTTTCAAAACGTGGAATACTGTTGCTAAAACGTGGAACACTGTTGATAAAACGTGAACTCTGCTGCTAAAACGTGGAACTCTACTTTTAAAACGTGGAATACTGTTGCTAAAACGTGGAACACCGTTGATAAAACGTGAACTCTGCTGCTAAAACGTGGAACTCTACTTTCAAAACGTGGAATACTGTTGCTAAAACGTGGAACACTGTTGATAAAACGTGAACTCTGCTGCTAAAACGTGGAACTCTACTTTTAAAACGTGGAATACTGTTGCTAAAACGTGGAACACCGTTGATAAAACGTGAACTCTGCTGCTAAAACGTGGAACTCTACTTTCAAAACGTGGAATACTGTTGCTAAAACGTGGAACACTGTTGATAAAACGTGAACTCTGCTGCTAAAACGTGGAACTCTACTTTTAAAACGTGGAATACTGTTGCTAAAACGTGGAACACCGTTGATAAAACGTGAACTCTGCTGCTAAAACGTGGAACTCTACTTTCAAAACGTGGAATACTGTTGCTAAAACGTGGAACACTGTTGATAAAACGTGAACTCTGCTGCTAAAACGTGGAACTCTACTTTTAAAACGTGGAATACTGTTGCTAAAACGTGGAACACTGTTGATAAAACGTGAACTCTGCTGCTAAAACGTGGAACTCTACTTTTAAAACGTGGAATACTGTTGCTAAAACGTGGAACACTGTTGATAAAACGTGAACTCTGCTGCTAAAACGTGGAACTCTACTTTTAAAACGTGGAATACTGTTGCTAAAACGTGGAACACTGTTGATAAAACGTGAACTCTGCTGCTAAAACGTGGAACTCTACTTTTAAAACGTGGAATACTGTTGCTAAAACGTGGAACACTGTTGATAAAACGTGAACTCTGCTGCTAAAACGTGGAACTCTACTTTTAAAACGTGGAATACTGTTGCTAAAACGTGGAACACTGTTGATAAAACGTGAACTCTGCTGCTAAAACGTGGAACTCTACTTTTAAAACGTGGAATACTGTTGCTAAAACGTGGAACACTGTTGATAAAACGTGAACTCTGCTGCTAAAACGTGGAACTCTACTTTCAAAACGTGGAATACTGTTGCTAAAACGTGGAACACTGTTGATAAAACGTGAACTCTGCTGCTAAAACGTGGAACTCTACTTTTAAAACGTGGAATACTGTTGCTAAAACGTGGAACACCGTTGATAAAACGTGAACTCTGCTGCTAAAACGTGGAACTCTACTTTCAAAACGTGGAATACTGTTGCTAAAACGTGGAACACTGTTGATAAAACGTGAACTCTGCTGCTAAAACGTGGAACTCTACTTTTAAAACGTGGAATACTGTTGCTAAAACGTGGAACACCGTTGATAAAACGTGAACTCTGCTGCTAAAACGTGGAACTCTACTTTCAAAACGTGGAATACTGTTGCTAAAACGTGGAACACTGTTGATAAAACGTGAACTCTGCTGCTAAAACGTGGAACTCTACTTTTAAAACGTGGAATACTGTTGCTAAAACGTGGAACACCGTTGATAAAACGTGAACTCTGCTGCTAAAACGTGGAACTCTACTTTCAAAACGTGGAATACTGTTGCTAAAACGTGGAACACTGTTGATAAAACGTGAACTCTGCTGCTAAAACGTGGAACTCTACTTTTAAAACGTGGAATACTGTTGCTAAAACGTGGAACACCGTTGATAAAACGTGAACTCTGCTGCTAAAACGTGGAACTCTACTTTCAAAACGTGGAATACTGTTGCTAAAACGTGGAACACTGTTGATAAAACGTGAACTCTGCTGCTAAAACGTGGAACTCTACTTTTAAAACGTGGAATACTGTTGCTAAAACGTGGAACACCGTTGATAAAACGTGAACTCTGCTGCTAAAACGTGGAACTCTACTTTCAAAACGTGGAATACTGTTGCTAAAACGTGGAACACTGTTGATAAAACGTGAACTCTGCTGCTAAAACGTGGAACTCTACTTTTAAAACGTGGAATACTGTTGCTAAAACGTGGAACACCGTTGATAAAACGTGAACTCTGCTGCTAAAACGTGGAACTCTACTTTCAAAACGTGGAATACTGTTGCTAAAACGTGGAACACTGTTGATAAAACGTGAACTCTGCTGCTAAAACGTGGAACTCTACTTTTAAAACGTGGAATACTGTTGCTAAAACGTGGAACACCGTTGATAAAACGTGAACTCTGCTGCTAAAACGTGGAACTCTACTTTCAAAACGTGGAATACTGTTGCTAAAACGTGGAACACTGTTGATAAAACGTGAACTCTGCTGCTAAAACGTGGAACTCTACTTTCAAAACGTGGAATACTGTTGCTAAAACGTGGAACACTGTTGATAAAACGTGAACTCTGCTGCTAAATCGTGGAACTCTACTTTTAAAACGTGGAATACTGTTGCTAAAACGTGGAACACTGTTGATAAAACGTGAACTCTGCTGCTAAATCGTGGAACTCTACTTTTAAAACGTGGAATACTGTTGCTAAAACGTGGAACACTGTTGATAAAACGTGAACTCTGCTGCTAAAACGTGGAACTCTACTTTTAAAACGTGGAATACTTTTGCTAAAACGTGGAACACTGTTGATAAAACGTGAACTCTGCTGCTAAAACGTGGAACTCTACTTTTAAAACGTGGAATACTTTTGCTAAAACGTGGAACACTGTTGATAAAACGTGAACTCTGCTGCTAAAACGTGGAACTCTACTTTTAAAACGTGGAATACTGTTGCTAAAACGTGGAACACCGTTGATAAAACGTGAACTCTGCTGCTAAAACGTGGAACTCTACTTTCAAAACGTGGAATACTGTTGCTAAAACGTGGAACACTGTTGATAAAACGTGAACTCTGCTGCTAAAACGTGGAACTCTACTTTTAAAACGTGGAATACTGTTGCTAAAACGTGGAACACTGTTGATAAAACGTGAACTCTGCTGCTAAAACGTGGAACTCTACTTTTAAAACGTGGAATACTGTTGCTAAAACGTGGAACACTGTTGATAAAACGTGAACTCTGCTGCTAAAACGTGGAACTCTACTTTTAAAACGTGGAATACTGTTGCTAAAACGTGGAACACTGTTGATAAAACGTGAACTCTGCTGCTAAAACGTGGAACTCTACTTTTAAAACGTGGAATACTGTTGCTAAAACGTGGAACACTGTTGATAAAACGTGAACTCTGCTGCTAAAACGTGGAACTCTACTTTTAAAACGTGGAATACTGTTGCTAAAACGTGGAACACTGTTGATAAAACGTGAACTCTGCTGCTAAAACGTGGAACTCTACTTTTAAAACGTGGAATACTGTTGCTAAAACGTGGAACACTGTTGATAAAACGTGAACTCTGCTGCTAAAACGTGGAACTCTACTTTTAAAACGTGGAATACTGTTGCTAAAACGTGGAACACTGTTGATAAAACGTGAACTCTGCTGCTAAAACGTGGAACTCTACTTTTAAAACGTGGAATACTGTTGCTAAAACGTGGAACACTGTTGATAAAACGTGAACTCTGCTGCTAAAACGTGGAACTCTACTTTTGAAACGTGGAACACTGTTGATAAAACGTGAACTCTGCTGCTAAAACGTGGAACTCTACTTTTAAAACGTGGAATACTGTTGCTAAAACGTGGAACACTGTTGATAAAACGTGAACTCTGCTGCTAAAACGTGGAACTCTACTTTTAAAACGTGGAATACTGTTGCTAAAACGTGGAACACTGTTGATAAAACGTGAACTCTGCTGCTAAAACGTGGAACTCTACTTTTAAAACGTGGAATACTGTTGCTAAAACGTGGAACACTGTTGATAAAACGTGAACTCTGCTGCTCAAACGTGGAACTCTACTTTTAAAACGTGGAATACTGTTGCTAAAACGTGGAACACTGTTGATAAAACGTGAACTCTGCTGCTAAAACGTGGAACTCTACTTTTAAAACGTGGAATACTGTTGCTAAACGTGGAACACTGTTGATAAAACGTGAACTCTGCTGCTAAAACGTGGAACTCTACTTTTAAAACGTGGAATACTGTTGCTAAAACGTGGAACACTGTTGATAAAACGTGAACTCTGCTGCTAAAACGTGGAACTCTACTTTTAAAACGTGGAATACTGTTGCTAAAACGTGGAACACTGTTGATAAAACGTGAACTCTGCTGCTAAAACGTGGAACTCTACTTTTAAAACGTGGAATACTGTTGCTAAAACGTGGAACACTGTTGATAAAACGTGAACTCTGCTGCTAAAACGTGGAACTCTACTTTTAAAACGTGGAATACTGTTGCTAAAACGTGGAACACTGTTGATAAAACGTGAACTCTGCTGCTAAAACGTGGAACTCTACTTTTAAAACGTGGAATACTGTTGCTAAAACGTGGAACACTGTTGATAAAACGTGAACTCTGCTGCTAAAACGTGGAACTCTACTTTTAAAACGTGGAATACTGTTGCTAAAACGTGGAACACTGTTGATAAAACGTGAACTCTGCTGCTAAAACGTGGAACTCTACTTTTAAAACGTGGAATACTGTTGCTAAAACGTGGAACACTGTTGATAAAACGTGAACTCTGCTGCTCAAACGTGGAACTCTACTTTTAAAACGTGGAATACTGTTGCTAAAACGTGGAACACTGTTGATAAAACGTGAACTCTGCTGCTAAAACGTGGAACTCTACTTTTAAAACGTGGAATACTGTTGCTAAAACGTGGAACACTGTTGATAAAACGTGAACTCTGCTGCTAAAACGTGGAACTCTACTTTTAAAACGTGGAATACTGTTGCTAAAACGTGGAACACTGTTGATAAAACGTGAACTCTGCTGCTAAAACGTGGAACTCTACTTTTAAAACGTGGAATACTGTTGCTAAAACGTGGAACACTGTTGATAAAACGTGAACTCTGCTGCTAAAACGTGGAACTCTACTTTTAAAACGTGGAATACTGTTGCTAAAACGTGGAACACTGTTGATAAAACGTGAACTCTGCTGCTAAAACGTGGAACTCTACTTTTAAAACGTGGAATACTGTTGCTAAAACGTGGAACACTGTTGATAAAACGTGAACTCTGCTGCTAAAACGTGGAACTCTACTTTTAAAACGTGGAATACTGTTGCTAAAACGTGGAACACTGTTGATAAAACGTGAACTCTGCTGCTAAAACGTGGAACTCTACTTTTAAAACGTGGAATACTGTTGCTAAAACGTGGAACACTGCTGATAAAGCGTGAACTCTGCTGCTAAAACGTGGAACTCTACTTTTAAAACGTGGAATACTGTTGCTAAAACGTGGAACACTGTTGATAAAACGTGAACTCTGCTGCTAAAACGTGGAACTCTACTTTTAAAACGTGGAATACTGTTGCTAAAACG
The DNA here is from genome assembly GCA_026315105.1 of Locusta migratoria. Taxonomy (NCBI): domain Eukaryota; kingdom Metazoa; phylum Arthropoda; class Insecta; order Orthoptera; family Acrididae; genus Locusta; species Locusta migratoria. The sequence goes on along the minus strand of CM048755.1, from coordinate 792,051,930 downwards.
TGGAACACTGTTGATAAAACGTGAACTCTGCTGCTAAAACGTGGAACTCTACTTTTAAAACGTGGAATACTGTTGCTAAAACGTGGAACACTGTTGATAAAACGTGAACTCTGCTGCTAAAACGTGGAACTCTACTTTTAAAACGTGGAATACTGTTGCTAAAACGTGGAACACTGTTGATAAAACGTGAACTCTGCTGCTAAAACGTGGAACTCTACTTTTAAAACGTGGAATACTGTTGCTAAAACGTGGAACACTGTTGATAAAACGTGAACTCTGCTGCTAAAACGTGGAACTCTACTTTTAAAACGTGGAATACTGTTGCTAAAACGTGGAACACTGTTGATAAAACGTGAACTCTGCTGCTAAAACGTGGAACTCTACTTTTAAAACGTGGAATACTGTTGCTAAAACGTGGAACACTGTTGATAAAACGTGAACTCTGCTGCTAAAACGTGGAACTCTACTTTTAAAACGTGGAATACTGTTGCTAAAACGTGGAACACTGTTGATAAAACGTGAACTCTGCTGCTAAAACGTGGAACTCTACTTTTAAAACGTGGAATACTGTTGCTAAAACGTGGAACACTGTTGATAAAACGTGAACTCTGCTGCTAAAACGTGGAACTCTACTTTTAAAACGTGGAATACTGTTGCTAAAACGTGGAACACTGTTGATAAAACGTGAACTCTGCTGCTAAAACGTGGAACTCTACTTTTAAAACGTGGAATACTGTTGCTAAAACGTGGAACACTGTTGATAAAACGTGAACTCTGCTGCTAAAACGTGGAACTCTACTTTTAAAACGTGGAATACTGTTGCTAAAACGTGGAACACTGTTGATAAAACGTGAACTCTGCTGCTAAAACGTGGAACTCTACTTTTAAAACGTGGAATACTGTTGCTAAAACGTGGAACACTGTTGATAAAACGTGAACTCTGCTGCTAAAACGTGGAACTCTACTTTTAAAACGTGGAATACTGTTGCTAAAACGTGGAACACTGTTGATAAAACGTGAACTCTGCTGCTAAAACGTGGAACTCTACTTTTAAAACGTGGAATACTGTTGCTAAAACGTGGAACACTGTTGATAAAACGTGAACTCTGCTGCTAAAACGTGGAACTCTACTTTTAAAACGTGGAATACTGTTGCTAAAACGTGGAACACTGTTGATAAAACGTGGAACACTGTTGCAGAAAGAAAATACTGCCGTGTACTTTGCGGCACGTTGGCGCATCATGAAAGGGTCTGAGAAAAATTTCCTAATTTATAAAATCAATTTTCTACAAAAAATATTAAAGACTTTTAAAAAAATTGTATAAATCTGTCATTTCAGTCCACTGAAGATTTTTATATTCAATAAAACGAAACGCGTCTGGGGAAAAAGGTCCAAGACGTACATGATGTATGGTATTCGCGCAGAAAAAGAGGACAAAGGCTCTTAACTGCACGTAGAAGAAATTTTCATGTTTGTGATATCTGTTCCAGGCACTAATCCTTACGAGAGAGATAAACGTTCTTGGGGGTTGAAAAAGGCTCGAGAAATTTCACTGAGTCGATTCACTGTACTTACCCATAGATGGGTTGTGCGGTTTAAACGAAAACACCATATTGGCTTACGGGAGGTAGCAAAATGTGCAACCGCTGAAGTTTGAAACACAGATGGTGACGTGGATGCAACATGTGAAGAGTTTCGCAAGAATGTAACGTCCTTAATGAACACCTCGAAACGTGTACAGATACTGATCAAATCAGTATACGAAAAGAACTTCACTCATCGCGAATCTAACATTTCAAGAGAGTGAAGACGGTAAGTAGCTCGGTGCAGAGTGATCATCAAACAATTCATTCGTACACAAGCCAACCAGTTACATCGCTAAGTAGATATGTGTTTCCAAAGATACTAGCAATACACCAGAGATCTAGAGGTTAGTTGGATGTGTCTCATCGTAAACAGCGCTAAGTATAATAATTTAATTTGTGTCAAATTTAATTTGCCAGTATAGTTCTTCATTTTCGTTAGTACTTCTGTTTCAAGAGTTTTATTCCCGCGTACTTGGCAGATTTCGTTTGTGCTACTGTTTTAATAGCTTATTCTCGCACGCCAGCTGCACTCGCAGCAACACCAGCAGAGTTACAGCTAAGCAGGAGCGAACTATCGTGATTTATTTGTGGGCTGAGCAGGATCAGTTTTTATAAACTCGCGGTAGTAACAAGTTACTTAACCCTCTACAGGCAATTGTTGACTTTTTAGGATGGATGGGATGTGTGCCGCTGTTCGCGAGCAGCTGATCGTGGTGTTGGCCACGGTCAGCCGTCTTCAGGCTGCTGCCTCGAAGTGTTGCGGCAGTGTGGGCTCTGGTGCATCGCGTGTGACACCACAGGTGTTACATGCTTCACCCACGGTCCCTGCTGTCGGGACATCTTCGTGCGTACCGCATGCGGTTGAGCCACCCTCTCCCCAAGAGGTGTGGCGGGTTCAACGGCGTTCGCGTCGCTCGGGACGAAAGGTCAATGTGGAGGCTGGCCGTGCGGCGTCGCCCGCTCTGCCTGTGAGTGGACATGTGGCCGCTCCTTCAGCAGGCACACGGGGGGAGGGGTATATTAGTGATTGGGAGCTCCAATGTTATTCGGGTGATGGAGCCGCCGGCAGCGGTGGCCGAGGGGACTGCGGCACGCCAGTTACGGTCTGCACGGCCACTACGCTCGGGGGTTCTAAACCCCCCTCGGGCATGGATATTTGTGCCGTCCTTAGTCTTAGCTAGTTCATAAGTAGTTTGTAAGTTTAGGGACTGATGACCCCTTAGTTAAGTCACATAAGCTATACAAACATTTGAACATTTTTGATGGAGCCCCTAAAGGAAATAGCATAAAGGTCGGGGAAGAAGGCCAGTGTGCACTCTGTTTGCTTGCCGGGGGGTCTCATCCGAGATGTGGAGGAGGCCCTTCCGGCGGCGATTGACAGCACTGGGTGCACCCGACTGCTAATTGTTGCTCATGTCGGCACCAATGACTCCTGCAGGCTGGGTTCAGAGGTCATCCTCAGTTCATACAGGCGGTTGGTGGAGTTTGTGAAGGCTGAAAACCTCGCTCGTGGGGTAGAATTTGAGCTAACTATTTGTAGTATCGTTCCCAGAACCGATCGCGCTCCTCTGGTTTGGAGCCGAGTGGAAGGCTTAAACCAGAGGCTCAGACAATTCTGCGGAGATCTGGGGTGCAAATTTCTCGACCTCCGCTATCGGCTGGAGAAATGTAGGGTTTCCCTGAATAGGTCAGACGTGCACTACCCGCAGGAAGCGGCTACAAGGGTTAGCGGAGTCGTGTGGAGTGCACATGAGCTTGTTTAGGTTAGGGAATTCCCTCCCTAGGCCCCACAAGACGCCTCCTGAGCCGCGACAAGGTAGCAGTAGGCAGAACACAACAGGGAATGAAAAGATCAATGTAGTAGTAGTTAACTGCAGGAGCGACTATAGAAAGGTCCCAGAACTGCTCTCATTAATAAACGGTCACAATGCCGACATTGTACTAGGGACGGAAAGTTGGCTGAAACCAGATGTAAAGAGTAATGAGATTCTAAACTTAGATTGGAATGTATGCCGCAGAGATAGGCTGCACAGTGAAGGGGGAGGCGTGTTTATAGCGATAAAAAGTGCACTAGTATCGAAGGAAATAGACGGAGATCCTAAGCGTGAAATAATTTGGGTGAAGGTCACGGTTAAAGCAAGCTCAAACATGGTAATTAGATGTTTCTATAGGCCTCCTGGCTCAACAGCTGTTGTGGCAGAACACCTGAAGGAAAATTTGGAAAATATTTCGAGTAGATTTCCCGATCGTGTTATAGTTTTGGGAGGTAATTTTAATTTACCGAATATAGACTGGGAGACCCAAACATTTATGACGGGTAGCAGTGACAAAGACTCCAGTGAAACTGTTTTGAGTGCATTATCTGAAAATTATCTTGAGCAGTTAAACACAGAACCGATGCGTGGCGACAACATATTAGACCTTCTGGTGACAACCATACCTGAACTATTCGAAACAGTTAACACAGAACAGTGAATCAGCGATCATAAAGCGGTTACAGCATCGATAATTTCAGCCATAAATAGAAATATTAAAAAAGTAGGAAGATTTTTCTGTTCGGAAAAAGTGACAACAAGCGGATTTCGGTGTACTTGACGGCTCAACGCAGAAGTTGTATCTCAAGTACAGAGAGTACAGTGGTCAAAGTTCAAACCCATCGTACAATATGCATCAGATGAGTATGTACCAAGCAATATCGTAATAGATGGAAAGGAGCCACCATAGTACAACAACCGAATTAGAAAACTGCTACGGAAGCAAAGGGAACTTCACTGCAAACATAAACATAGCCAAAGCCTTGTAGACAAACAAAAATTAAACGAAGCGAAATTTAGCGTGAGGAGGGTTATGCGAAAGGCGTTCAACGAGTTCGAAAGTAAAGTTCTATGTACTGACTTGGCTGAAAATCCTATGAAATTTTGGTCTTATTTCAAAGCGGTAGGTGATTTGATTGATTTGATTTGATTTTCTCAGGGAAGCCAAAACAGTCTTGGTCCAACCCGCCACTGCCCGCACCGAAACTAAGTTTATTATGCGGTATCGCTCCCTATATAATCTAGTAAAGCCAACCAATGCACTTGAGCAGTGCAAGGAGTTCCTTTACCAGTTCTTTATTAGACACAATTTCTTCGGATCTGGTTGTCCCAAATTTTCTGTGCCTTTTACTCTCCAATGCAATGCATTCGAAGATTAGATGTGAGCAGTTTCATCACCGTCATCACAGATCCTACATTTAGGGTCCTCTTCTGTTATTCCCATTGTAGGTAGGTGTTTTTTGAAATTCCCATGGCCTGTCAGCAATCCAACCATGAGTCTAATCTCTCTCCTGTTCAGTCCCAGGATTGCAGAGCTTCTTTTAAGATATGGCTTTGGCATCATTACCTTACCATGTTTTTATTATACACTTTGGTCCAATATTCTACGTGCTGTCTTCTGAGCCAGTTACGTAGCTCCAATTTGATAATTGCCTTGGTGATTTTCAGGACAGGTTCCGGTCCAATAAATGGAGTCTCTGCCCCCATCCTGGCTAATCTGTCGGCATGTTCGTTGCCACTGATCTCCGAGTGGCCAGGGACCCACAATAGGTTTACTCTATTGCTTTCCCCTAGCTCCACCAGAACCCTGTGACATTCTGCAACAATTTTACACCTTGTTGCAGGAGCTGCCAGTGATCTCAGGGCTGCCTGGTTGTCTGAACAGACATAGATGCTACGATATTTGTAGCACCTACGCAAATTCTCCTCCACACACGCCCTGACGGCAATGATTTCGGCCTGGAATACTGAGGCCAGTTTCCCTAGAGAGATAACGCCCTCCAGTCTTGGCTGCACCCAGTATACCCCGGCCCCAACGCCTTGGTCTGATTTTGACCCGTCAGTGAACCAGACAATATCCCCCGTACGGTGTCGAACTATTTTCTCCCACTGCTCCCTACTTCCAATTGTTATATTGAAAGGCCTGTTGAAGCAGTATGGGGTTATAATATAGTCGGCTGGCATTTCCCAAACCTTTCCTATATTTACCTCACTCACTATTTTAGTGTGTGAGTGTGGATATCCCAAATAGTTCCAGTTTTTGCCAGTTTTGAGTCTGTATGCACCAGACGCTGCCTCCATCTTGACCCAAAGGTGTAATGGGGGCATATCCAGCATGGTTTCCATCCCAGCAGTTGGTGTGCTGCTAATTCCGCCTGTTTTGGCTAAGCAGGCTAATCTCTGCACCTTACCAAGCTCCTTAGCAGCAACCTGCTGTTCTACCTTCTTCTACCACACGACCACCCCATATGTGATTTGGGGTCTAATCACCGTGGTGTATATCCAGTGCATACCCTTGGGTCTCAGCCCCCAATTTTTGCCACACGCTCTCCTGGTACTTACAAGAGTACCTTTTGCCTTGGAGCAATATTCCTAATGTGAGGGGTCCATGTCAGTTTCTCATCTAAGGTAACCCCTAGATATTTCACTGTCCCCTTCACAGGTAGCGCTTCATTGAAAAGTTTTATATTCCAGCTTCTTTGTGAATGGTACAACAACAGCCTTCTTAGGACTAACCCCCAGATCCTGTTTTCTGCACCAGTCTTGCACAATGTCCAATGCACCTTGTACCATATTCTTCACTGTGTCAGCAAACATGCCAAGTATTACTATGACAAGATCATCTGTGTATCCTTGGCAAAAGTACTACCTAGAGTTTAATTCTCCAATGAGATCATTCACCACTAGATTCCACAATAAAGGGGAAAGAACTCCTCCTTTCAGGCAACGCCTAGTGGTGTTGATTACCATTTTTTCATTCATCATGGTAGCCTCTACCTTTCTTCCACTGAGCATGGCCCTAGTCCACCTACATATAGTGGTCCCTAGGTCGTGCACCTCTGCTGCCCTAACCATGGAATCGAAGGTCGTGTTGCTAAAAGCCCCCTCGATGTCCAGGAAGATACAGAGGGCTATTTCCTGAAAGTGCAGTGCTTTCTCCACCTTTCCAACGAGTTGGTGGAGAGCTGTCTCACATGATTTTCCTGGCTGATATGCATGTAGGTTTGAATGTAAAGGAACCCTACTTAAGCTCCTTTCTCTGACATGTACATTAACCAGCTTTTCCAATGTCTTAAGAATGAAGGAGGACAGGCTCGGGGCCAGGTGACTTGAACGGTTGGAATGTTCCCACCGCCCATCGGACCTTACTGAAATCGACACACTCCTTGGCCAAATCCCAGTCCTCTTTGCGAATACCTGAGAACCATTGTCTCTCAGGATTCGCATTCTGGTCTGAGTTATCCCCCAGAGTATATTGAGGAAAGTGAGTCTTGAGGAGCAGTTCCAGCGTTTCATGTGCTGTCATTGTATTCTCCCCATCCTCCTTCCTCAATGTTCCTCCTGGATTAGTTGGTACCCTAGTAAGGATTTTATGAAATCTCGCTTGAGCAGCCGTGCCCTCCACTTCCTCACAGAATACCTTTCAGGATGCCTCCTTTGCCCGTCTGATGGCAAGGTTGTAATTGACAAGGGCCTCACGATACTTTGCCTATTGTCCTTTGCGCCTCACAAGGTTAAACAGTCTTCGTACCTGTTTCCTTTGCATTTCCAGGTTATTATTCCACCAAGGCACACTCCTATTTGTGCACTTCTTGGTGATTGAGCAGTTGTCCTGGTATGAGGTCACTATAGCAGAGGTTACGGCCTCTGCTACTTCCTCAAACTCTGCTGGATTCCTTATCGAAGTTTTCAATTTCCGATAGGCTGAAGTCAAGGACTCTCCTATATGTCTCCCAGTCCGTTTTCCTGGGATTCCTATAGGCCATGGTCTGTCTGGTTCCCATTTCAACCTTGAATTTAATGTACATGCGATCTGATGAGGATGGTTCCAGGATCACATGCCACTGTTTGACGTAACTACCCGTCATCATGGAACCGAAAGTTATGTCAATTACTTCTTCCCTTCTACTATTCCTGAATGTAGGGTTCATCACCCCTATTCAGGATCTCCAAGTTGTTAGATAGGAGAAATTCAAGAAGGTGCTCACCTGTACTGTTGGTGTCCTTGCTGCCCCACGATAGATTGTGGGCATTGGCATCACATCCCACCAACAGTTCGTCATCTTGCCGATGGCAGGCTTCCGTCAGTCTCCTCACTTCCCAGGAAGAAGGAGAGCTCTCTTCGTAACGAAGGTCTGCTGAGGCTAAAAAAATTTCCTTCATGATACCTTCCTCACGTTGCTGCATCCTGATGGTCACCAGATCCCTGGAACAAAAATCCATAATTGGTACGAAAGGTATTCCATTTCTAACATAAATGCATGTTCTGGAGTTTATCTGCAGCACTTCCAGTCCCCATCTTGCTGCCATTGTTGCCTTTAAGATCTTTGATTACCCTGACGGCGACCTGCAAGAACCCTAAAAACAGTTTGAGGCCTTGCTCTCGCATAGCCTTCAGGGACTTCTCCCCAACCTCCACCACCAGGGTTCGTCCTTCCGGAACGACCTTTTGGTTAATTACCCTCCAATCCTCTGTCGAGACTTTTGGGTTCTGGACCCTTATTTTCTCGAACAGAGTATTTGGAGGGACATCCTTAAGGATGTTTGGTACCCATATTGATACCTTTGCGGTATTCAGGAGTTCGGTTGCTGTCTTGACCAGCAGCTTTTCATCCTCCCACAGGGATATCATGGGCACCTTGTCCTTAAGCCATTCTGCTGAGTGCTCCCCCTCACAGACAAAAATGAGGGCACTGCGACCTAGATAGACCCTCCTGAATTTGGGTCCTGGACCAGCGTCTCCCCCCCCCCAATCTCTTCAAAGAGGGCCATCTGCACGAGCTCCTCGTGTGAGGTGATGCTCAACAGTGGGTATTCTTCTTGGACAACCGCCATTCTAAAGACCGAGACTGCAGTACAATAGGTCTTTTTCCCTATTTCCTGCCTCAGCCTTTTAGGATCACGCCTGTACAGAGAGAAGGGAGTCTTAGATTCCTCCCTAACCCTCTTGCCACCTGTCTTTGACGTCGAGGGGGTCTGTGTATCCCCTTCGACCTGAGGGAGTTTCTTTTTGGGCGTCTTGGGCTCAAGCCCTTTTCATTCCCTCCACTTATGCTTAGGAAGCCATTCTCTTCCTACCTTTGGTTCTGTTCCTTGAGAATTTTCCTCCTCTGAGCCCCAGACAAGGCCTTAATCCTAATCTGGTCCAACTTCTCTGTTACAGTTCCCACTTCTTGCTCAGGTCTAGACCTTGATTCAGAAGTAGGAGTGCACTCCATCGGTCCTGATCCCAATGTCTGAGTATCTGAGGTGTCAGATTGCCCCTCAGATTCTTTTAAAATACTTTCTTTCTCTCTGTTCATCTTAGTCCCACGAGATTTGGGGATTTATATGATCCACACCACGATAATCCCGCGCGGTGCAAGGGTACTTACTCAGGGAGATCGCCCGGTATCCCTTAGGATCCGATCCAGACACATCCACCCATGTGCCACGCACCCCTCGGCACGGATCGCATCACACCTTGCGTTGGGAAAGGACTGGGAGAGGATAAGGAAGACGGGACGTTGTGGGACACTCTTAGTCAGATCCATCAGCTGAGGCCTTTCCGGCAGTAGGTTCTCTATCTTTGGTATAGCCCTCAGCTTCACACGGATGCGCAAGCCTCTCCACCCGCACAGACAGTGCTTCGTCAAGGTGGTGTCCCCCGGAGAGGAAGCGGTAGGTGAATCAAAACAAAATCTCCAGACACTCTGTGACGAAAATGGCATTGAACCAGAGGATGACACTCTAAAGGCTGAATTAATAATGACTTTTTCCAAAGCTGTTTCACAGAGGAAGATTGCACTGTAGTTCCTTCTCTACATTGCAGCACAGATTACAAAATGGAAGATATCGAAATAATTGACAGAGGGATAGAAAAATAATTAAAATCGCTCAAAAGAGGAAAGGCCGCAGGACCTGATGGGAGACCAGTTCGTTTTTAAACAGAGTACGCGAAGGAACTTGCCCCCCTTCTTGCAGTGGTGTATCGTAGGTCTCTAGAAGAGCGTAGCGTTCCGAAAGATTGGAAAATGGCGCAGGTCATCCCCGTTTTTAAGAAGGGATGTCTAACAGATGTGCAGAACTATAGGCCTATATCTCTAACGTCGGTCAGTTGTAGAATTTTGGAACATGTATTATGTTCGAGCATAATGTCATTTCTGGAGGCAAGAAATCTGCTCTGTAGGAATCAGGATGGGTTTCGAAAAAGGCGATCGTGTGAAACCCAGCTCGCGCTATTCGTCTACGAGATTCAGAGGGGTATAGACACGGGTTCTCAGGTAGATGCTGTGTTTCTTAACTTCCGCGAGGCGTTTGATACAGTACCCCACAGACGTTTAATGAACAAAGTAAGAGCATATGGTCTACAAGACCAATAGTTTGATTGGATTGAGGAGTTCCTATAAAACAGAATGCAGCATGTCATTCTCAATGGAGAGAAGTCTTCCTAAGTAAGAGTGATGTCAGGTGTGCCACAGGGGAGTATCGTGGGTCCGTTGCTGTTCACGATATATATGAATGACCTTGAAGATAACATCGGAAGTTCATTGAGGGTTTTTTGCGGATCACGCTTTAGTATATAGAGAGGTTGTAGCAATGGAAAATTGTATTGAAATGCAGGAGGATCTGTATCGAGTTGACGCATGGTGCAGGGAATGGCAATTGCATCTCAATGTAGACAAGTGTAATATGCTGCGAATACATAGAAAGAAAGATCCTGTATCATTTAGCTACACTATAGCGGGGCAGCAACTGGAAACAGTTAATTCCATAAATTATCTGGGAGTAGGCATTAGGAGTGATTAAAAGTCGGTCGTCGGTAAAGCAGATGCCAGACTTAGATTCATTGGAAGAATACTAAGGAAATGCAGTCCGAAAACAAAGGAAGTAGGTTACAGTACACTTGTTCGCCCACAGCTTGAATACTGCTCACCGGTGTGGGATCCGTACCATGTGGGGTTGATAGAGTAAGTAGAAAAGATCCAACGGAGAGCAGCGCTCTTCGTTACAGGATCATTTGATAATCGTGAAAGCGTTACAGAGATGATCGATAAACTCCCGTGGAAGACTCTGCAGGAGAGACACTCTATCGCTCGGTACGGGCTTTTGTCGAAGTTTCGAGAACATACCTTTACCGAGGAGTCTAGCAGTATATTGCTTCCTCCTACGTATATCTCGCGAAGAGATCATGAAGATAAAATCAGAGAGCCCACACAGAGACATACCGACAATCTTTCTTTCCGCGAACAATACGTGACTGGAATAGGAGGGAGAACCGATAGTGGTACTCAAGGTACCCTCCGCCACACTTCATCGGGCGGCTTGCGGAGTATGCATGTAGATGTAGATGTAGAAAACACTAAATCTGATTCCAGTTGCTTCAAAGTCCGGCGTAATTACGAAACAAATCCTTACACTATTCTTTCAAGATTCCATTTCCCATACGCAGCGCACGAGTCTCTTCTTCCGGTGGATTCGCTCGGGACATATCGTGATAGGACTCATATCGATGCTATCCGACCTGAAAACACTGGTGTACATAGTCAACGCTATTTGTCTTGGATGCTCATCTTATATTCGGCCACCCGATGTGCTATTATTCCGACAGTACAAGGCGCTCCTGAATGTAATTGAAGATGACAGTATCCTTAACGACTATCAGTCAACATCATCGTAGAGAGAATCAATTTCGTAGCTGATGTGTATTCAACACTAACAGTTCCGTTCACCAGTCTTCGCAGACTTTGTTCAGTTCTCCGGGACTATAATACCCCTCTGGACTTCAGACCAGAAGGTTTCAAACACCGCCCGTGCGTAAATTTGATCTTCGAACGCTGAGTCATCTAGAACACAGGCAGTCATATAATGATCCTACTGTGTGTGACAAGCAACTCTGTTTCCGGCACTCCACACTCTGTGCCTCGTAATCTTATGCACGATGACTGAACACGCGCATGATCGGAAAGCGGAGTTTAATGACGATGGCAAATATAGAGCGAATGTTTGTAATGAACGTTTAAAGCCCTTAGACTGAAACCAAGCAGCGATCGCGATCAGTGCTAACTCCCTTATCACAAATGTTCAATGTTTGTATAGCTTATGGGACTTAACTACGGGGTCATCAGTCCCTAAACTTACAAACTACTTACGAACTAGCTAACACTAAGGACGGAACAAATATCCATGCCCGAGGAGGGATTCGAGCCCCCGACCGTAGTGGCCGTGCAGACCGTGAATGGCGCGCCGCAGTCCCCTCGGCCACCGCGACCGGACCCTTGTCACAACGAGAATAGCATACGAGCGATGCTGAACTAGGTGAGCATGACACTGGTATAAAAGAGATTTGATGTATTGTATGGTTGCCGATTGTTAGACTCAGCTCGTAAGCACATATTAATATACCGGGTAATCAAAAAGTCAGTATGAATTTGAAAACTTAATAAATCACGGAATAATGTAGATAGAGAGGTAAAAATTGACACACATGCTTGGAATGACATGGGGTTTTATTAGAACCGGAAAATAAAGGTTCAGAAATGTCCCACAATGGCGCTTCATCTGATCAGAAAAGCAATAATTAGCATAACAAATTAAGACAAAGCAAAGATGATGTTCTTTACAGGAAATGCTCAATATGCTCACCATCATTCCTCAACAGTAGCTGTAGTCGAGGAATAATGTTGTGAACAGCACTATAATGCATGTCCGGAGTTATGGTGAGGCAGTGGCGTCGGATGTTGCCTTTCAGCATCCCTAGAGATGTCGGTCGATCACGATACACTTGCGATTTCAGGTAACCCCAAAGCCAATAATCGCACGGACTGAGGTCTGGGGACCTGGAAAGCCAAGCATGACGAGAGTGGCGGCTGAGCACACGATCATCACCAAAGGACGCGCGCAAGAGATCTTTCACGCGTCTAGCAATATGGGGTGGAGCGCCACCCTGCATAAAAATTGTATGTTCCAGCAGGTATCAGCCAGGCTGGGGATGATGCGATTCTGTAACATATCAGCGTACCTCTCACCCGTCACGGTAGCAGTTACAAAACCATAATCACGCACCATCTGTCGGACATTTGTTGAACTTTTTTTTCCTAATAAAACCCCATGTCACTCCAAGCTCGTGTGTCAATTTTAACCTCTCTATCTACATTATTCCATGATTTATTACGTTTTCAAGTTTATACTGACTTTTTCATCACCCGGTATTTAAATTAAATGTTTCGTGAACAAAAGATGATGCATCAGATATTTATAAGTGGCCAAGAATTTCCTAGCGCTAATCTTAACGAAAGATTTTCATCGTAAAAGTTGTATTCATCAGTCTCTACCTAAAAGATGTACATGCTGATATGAATTATTAAAGAAATATTAATACCTCGTTAATCAGTGTTACATGTAATGTGAATTGAATAACGTAATATATCGTGAAGGCTGTGACTTACATTAAGAGATAGCAATTGATTTATGAACGATCTGGAAGGAAGTCAGCGATCATTTCAAAAGTGACAATGCAGAAGGGATGGGTAAGCAATATCCTTTGCACTCATTCCACAAACGCAGCTGCAAACCATTACCACTTTCTCAAGGGCGTTCCTGATATTCCATTAATGGCTAAAGATATTCAAACAACGTTTCCAGGTAATAATACCACGTAAAAGGACTTATGTTAGTTTTTTAAAAACATTTATGAATTATTATCTACCAGTGTATTAGAGCGATTATTGATAGACCATGAGCTCGACACATTAAAAAGTCGCGGGTATTAGCCATACAGGTTTTCCTTTGCTTATTATCATAAGATTTAACCCATTTTTCGGCTTCCTGATAAGTTTTAGAAATACTAGTAGCATTCACGTAACTTATGAGAATCTACACGAATGGCCGTGTGGTCTGGGGCGTTCCCCCTCGCTCATGGGTGTGTGTGTTTTCCTCAGCATTAATCAGTTTAAGTAGTTTGTAAATCTATGAGCTCAGCAATTTGGTCCCTTAGGTTTATGGACATTTGAACGATCTACACAGAGTGTCCGGGAAATTACCACTGACGTCATCTGTATTTGATGCGCTACTGAATTTTTACAGAGGAGTATTGTATGTTAATAAATATGATCCACATACATCGGATAGAGAATATAAATTACGCAAAACACATTTCGCGGACTGAAATACATAAAAGACATGCGTTTTGGAAAAACCTGTCGTGGTGCAGTAATAAATCCGTGTGTAATATTAACTTGCCGTAGATCCCAATGCAATGAAGTATGTGTGCAATACAACATTATTTAAATGACTAGCAGCATATTTAGACGTGTTCTCACTGGTGCCGCTAGAATCGCCGGTATACAGCGTTAAGCGACCAGCCACCGTGTTTAACTTATTGTTAGCAGCACTCCTCCATGTAACACAAACAGGAAAACCGAAAACAGTCGGCCAACACAGGACCTATGTTCACTCTTTTATACTTCAGGCACGGAAATTTTGTTCAGTGACAACAATGGGTTGAAAAATGACCTCATTAGGTCAAGTGCTCACAGCAGCGTAGAAAATTAATTCTTCTGGCAGGGACGGTTCTCAAGTTCAGGTCAGCATCTAAAACATCTGAGCTGAACTATCAACGAGTTGCAGAGTTTACAATTGGAGAAAAGCAGTGCATCGTGAACGAGTAAACAAGTGTTGCTCCAGGGATATAGCTCTGGGTTAATATTTCGTAATGTTTACCTTCTCTTTGTGATTGTACATGGTGGGTATGTGGAAAATAAAACATTTTTATGTCTGTGCTAAAATATGTTGCATCCATGTTGTAAGCCCATCATCAGACCGCGACATATCCATGTACAAGCACAGACAAAAACTAAATATGACGAAATATGGCTATGTGATATTTAAATACTAATCTACATCTACAGAGATCTACATCTACATGAGATACTCTGAAAATCACATTTAAGTGCCTGGCAGAGGGTTCATCGAACCACCTGTATTTCATTTAGCTCCTATTCCATTCTCGAATAGCGCGCGGGAAGAAAGAACACCTGAATCTCTCCGTTCGAGCTCTGATTTCTCGTATTTTATTCTGATGATCTTTTCTACCTATGTAAGTGGCAGTCAATAATATATTTTCGCATTCGAAGGAGAATGTTGGCGATTGGAGTTTCGTAAGTAGCCCACGCCGCAGCGATAAGCGTCGTAGTTGCAACGATTCCCATCCCAGATCCTGTATCATTTCCGAAACGCTGTTTCCCCTGTATCGTGTCAATACAAAATGAGCTGCCCTTCTTTGGACTTTTTCGATGTCCTCCGTCAAACCCACCTGATAAGGATCCCACACTGGGCAGCAATACTCCATAAAAGGACGGACAAGCGTAGTGTATGCAGTTTCTTTTGTAGTTCTGTTGTAGCTTTTAAGGGTTCTGCCAATAAAACGCAGTCTCTGGTTCGCCTTTCCCACGACATTATCTACGTGTTCTTTCCAGTTTCAGTCTGAAGTAATAGTAATTCCTAGGTATTTTGTGGGGTTTACGGCCTTCACTTTTGATTGATTTATCTTGTAAACAAAGTTTAACGGATTTCTTTTCGTACTCATGTGGACGACTTCACACTTATCATTATTTAGAGTCAATTGCCAATTTTTACATCATAGTGATATCCTATTCAGATCGTTCTGCAGTAGGTTTTGCTCTTCAGGTGATTTTACTAGATGGTAAATGACGGCGTCATTTGCAAACAACCTAAGAGAGCTACTTAGATTTTCCCCTAAATCGTTTATGTAAATAAGCAACAGCAGAGGACCAGTAACACTACCCTGTGGAACGCCCGATATCACCTCTTTTTTAGTCGATGCCTTACCATCGATTACTACGAACTGTGTGGTCTCTGACAGGAAATCCCCTATCCAATCGCAAATTTGGTGCGATATATGATAACCACGCAATTTGATTATAAGCCGTTTGTGAGGTACGGTGTCAAAAGCTTTCTGGAAATCAAGATATACGGAATCGATTTGCGAACCCTTGTTCATAGCACCCAACACTTCGTGTGAATAAAGAGCTAGTTGTGTTTCGCATGAACGATATTTTCTAAATCCGTGTTGACCTTGGGTCAATAGCTCATTCTGTTCGAGATAATTCATAATATTTGAATACAGGATATGTTCCAAAACCCTGCTGCAAATTGACGTCAATGACATAGGCCTGTAGTTTAGTGGGTTACTACTACTGCCTTTCTTGAATATAGGTGTGACCTGTGCAACTTTCCAATCTTTTGGTACAGATCCTTCTATGAGAGAGCTGTCGCTACCTCTGCTTTGAATTTGAGTCACATCTGGTCTACACTTAATTTCATTGTTAGGAGCGAGTGGAAACCGTTTTTCAAGAAGCAATGTATTGTATTTCTATCTGATTTCCTGAACAGATATACTTTTTGTCTATTTCTGGTAACTTTAGGCTTTCGATATTCAATCTCGCTACGACAGTTGTGTGTTTACTGATACCTGTAACCGTTTTGATGCTCGTTATGAGCTCAGGATTATTTGTTGCTAAGAGATCAAGTGCGTTTTGACATCTGTTTACAATTCTAGTTGGCTCATGAACTAATTGTTCGAAGTAATTCCCAGAGAATGCATTGAGTACAATTTCGCACGATTTTTTATGCGTGCCTGCTAATTTGAAAATATAATTTCGCCAACTGATTGGGGGTAAATTAAAATCACCGCCTACTATTATTGTGTGAGCTCCAATTAGACACAGATTGTCTTTAAACCTTTCTGCTATTGTATCGTCAGAGTCAGGGGGCCGGTAAAAGGAACCAATTATTAACGTTTTACGATTTTCGAGTACTACCTCTACCCATAACAACTCACAGGAACTATCAATCTTCAATTTCACTACGTGATAGACTACTTTTGACGGCGACAAACACCCCTCCACCTATTTTGTTTAATCTATCCTTTCTGAACACATTTAAATCTTTTGCAAAAACTTCTGCTGAACTTATTTCCGGCTTAAGCCAACTTTCGCTGCCTATAATGATATGTGTTTCGGTGCTTTCCGCAAAGCCGTCTACCCTACAAAAATGCCCAGTCCCCGCCACACAGCCCCCGCTACCCGTGTAGCCCCTTCCTGCGTGTAGTGGACTCCTGAGCTTTTCAGCGGAACCCAGAACCCCACCAACCGATGGCGCAAGTCAACGAATCTGCAGCCCACACGGTCGCAGAACCGTCTGAGCCTCTGATTCAGACCCTCCACTCAGCTCTGTACCAGAGGTCCATAGTCGGTCCTGTCAACTATGCTGCAGACGGTGAGCTCTGCTTTCATCTTGCAAGCAGGACTGGCAGTCTTTACCATTTCAGGTAGCCGCTCAAAATCTGAAAGAATCTTTTCAGATCCCAAGCGACACACATCATTGGTACCGATGTGAGCTACCACCTGCAGTTGGCTGCACCCCGTACCCTTCATGGCATCCGGAAGGACCCGTTCCACATCTGGAATGACTCCACCCTGTATGCACACGGAGTTCACGTTGGCCTTCTTCCCCTCCTTGGCAGCCATCACTTTAATGGGCTCCATCACCCGCCTGACGTTGGAGCTCCCAACTACAAGAATACACACCCTCTGTGAAAGCCCGGATCTTGTAGGCTGAGTGGTGACCTTAGAATGAGAGACACCATCCGGCTCAGGAACGTTGTTCTGAACAGATAGCGCGTCAAACCTGTTCGCAAGACGAACCGGCGAGGCCTCACGATCGGTCCCCCGGAATGTCGTGCGCCTCCTGCCACGCACTGGAGCAACCTCCCATGCAACAACGGGTGGAGTGTCTGCCTCCCTGCTGGCAGTATCAGGGCATGTCGCTACCGCAGGCCGATCGGTGGAGACGACTGGAGTTCGTTCGGTCCCGACTATCGGCTAACAACAACGATGCCCCTCCATCGCAGCCTCCAGCTGCGCAACAGAGGTTAACACAGCCTGAAGATGGGAGCGAAGTGTCACCAGCTCAGACTGCATCCACACACGGCAGTCATAGTCCCTATTCATGATTACAGTGCCGAGAAAACAAAAACTACTGTCCCGATGCAGATAAAGGAAGACTAAACTGTTTGTTAAAACGCGAATTTGAAGCTAATATGCACGAGAGCACAGACAAAATTCAAAATACTGTATGTCTCTTCTAATAAGAAGCCGGTTTCACTTACGGAATGACGGCGGCGTCTGCTGTGAATCAGCCGGCGACTAAATAAATAGCTACTCTGCAAATCACATTCAAGTGCCTGGAAGAGAGTTCATTAACCACTTTCATAACCTTTCTCTTCCGTTCCATTCTCTAATATCGCGCGGGAAGAAAGAACACGTAAATCGTTCCGATTTCGATCCGATTTCTCTTATTTTATTGGGATGGTCATGCCTCCCTATGTAGGTGGGTGCTAGCAAAATATTTTCACATTCAGAAGTGAAAGTCGGTGATTGAAATTTCGCAAATAGATCTCGCCGCAACGAATAACGTCGTTCCTTTAATGATTTCCACCTCAAATCATGCAACATTTGCGTGACGCTTTCCCTCCTGTAACGTGATAAAACAAAACGAGCTGCCCTTTTTCTGAACCTTCTCAATGTCTTCTTTCAGTCCCACCTGGTAAGGGTCCCACACTGGGCAACAGTACTCCAAGAGAGGACGCACAAGTGTGATGTAGGAAGTCTCTTCAGTGGAGCTGTTGCATCTTCGAAGTGTTATGCCAATGAAACCTAACCTTTGGTTCGCCTTCCGCACAACATTTTCTACGTGGTCACTCCGGTCTAAGTTGTTCGTAATTGTAGCTCCTAGGTATTTGGTAGAATTTACGACCTTAAGGTTTGACTGATTTATCGTGTAATTGAAGTTCAGCGGATTTTTTTAGTGGTCATGTGTATTACTTCCACTTTCATTATTTAGTTTTAATTGCCAATTTTCTCACAATGTAGAAATTTTGTCTAAATCGCTTTGCAGTTACTTTTGATCCTATGTTGACTTCACTAACCGATAAACGACATCATCATCCGCGAACAGTCTAAGAGAGCTATTTAAATTGTCTCCTAAATCGTTTATAAACACAAGGAAGAGTAGAGAATCTATAACGCTTCCCTGGGGAACGCCAGATATCACTTCTGTTTTACTCGATGATTTACCGTTAATTACTACGAACTGTGTCCTTTCTGATAGGAAATCGTGAATACAGTCGCACAATTGGGGCGTTATTCCATAAGCACGCAATTTCATTAGAAGTCGCTTGTGAGGTACAGTGTCAAAAGCCGTCCGGAAATCCAGAAATATGGTATCGATTTGAGATCCCTTGTCGATGACACTTATCACTTCATGTGAATAAAGGGCAAGCTGTGTTTCGCAAGAGCGATACTTTATGAATCCGTGTTGACTATTGGTTAATAGGTCGTACTCTTCGACGTAGTTCATATTGTTCGAATAAAGTATATGTTCCAAAATCCTACTGCAAATAGACGTCAGTGGGATGGGCCTGTAATTTTGGGGATCACTCCTATTAACTTTCTTGAATATTGGAGTGACCTGGGCAACTTTTCAGTCTTTGGGTAATGATCTTTCGCTGAGTGATCGGTTGTATATGATAGCTATGTTTGGAACTATTGCATGAGCATACTCTGACAGACAGGAATCTAGTTGGTATACAATCTGGCCCGGAAAATTTGTTTTTCTTTAGTGACTTAAATTGTTTTACTACTCCAGAAACATCTGCTTTTGAATTTCGCATGCTGGCAGCTATTCTTGGTTCGAATTCTGGTGTGTTCACTTCGTCTTCTTTGGTGAAAGAATTTCAGTATGTAATTATGTTCAATGTGGTACTATGTAATATCTTACAGTTTGTATATGTAAGTGTTATACATGTCTTGCAGACGGCAACGTAGTTTTGCCGAAACCACTTTCAATGTTCCTCTTCTTAGGCAGCTTCCCTTTGCATCGGTTCCTTCTATTTTATGTCGGTAGAAAGTAGGCGAGTTTTGGAAGATAATGGAGACAGTGTATTGAAATGAAAACACAACACTTTCATAAAGAGAGGAGAAGATCTCAAAACCTTTCCAACAGTAATTCCTTCGCAATTGTTGCCAACATTCGACGAGATTTCGAAAAGAGAACTAATGCCGAAATCCGGTGCAGAATAATAATACTTATAATAATATGCTTTTCTTTTCCGCGGGACCTAACTGAGGAGTCATAGAACAAGTCAGTACATGAAATTTTAACACAAGAGTGGTAATAGAAAAACTTAAAGAATTACGCACATGACAATCCTAAGCCAAAGTAAAAAGAATCAATAACAAAGCAAAAGAATTAGCCTTTTCTTTCCAAGAGTTCGTCGACAGAATAAAAGGAGTGAACAATGAGGTAACTCTTCATTGTAGACTTGAAAGCGCGTGGGTTAGTACTAAGATTCTTGAGTTCTTATGGCAGATTATTGAAAATGGATGTTGCAGAATACTACACGCCTTCCTGCACAAGAGTGAAGGTGAAGCGATTCAAATGTAGGTTCAATTTCTGTCTGGTATACATCGAGTGAAAGATACGAACTCCTGGGAATAAGTTGAGATTGTTAACAACTATCGGCATTAATGAAAATACGTATTGTGGCGCCAATGTCAGAATTTCCAGACTACTGAAAAGGGGTTGACACGACGTTTTTTTGCGAACTAACACTACATATTGCTTGTACCGCCCATTACTGAACCAAAAGTATCGTTTTTGAATCAGAAGTGTTACCACAAAAATATCACCATACGTCATAAGTGAATGAAAGTAAGCATAGTAGACTACTTTTCACGTTGAAAAACCACTTATTTCAGTTACTGTTCTAATGGTAAATAAAGCAGAATTTAGTTTTTGAGCAAGCTCCTGTATATGGTCTTTCCATAACAGCTTATTATCTATTTGAACACCTAGAACCGTTCAGTCTCACTTATCATATGCCCATTATGTGTAATCAAAGTGTCAGCTTTTGTTGAATTGTGGGTTAGAAATTGTAAAAAATGAGTTTTACCATGATTTAGCATCAACTTAATTTCTACACGCCACAAACTCATCTATTTAACTGTATTATTTGATACTGTGTCAATATTACAAACGACATCCTTTACTACCAGCCTGGTATCATCAGCAGACAAAAATATTTTACAATCACTTGTTATACTCGAAGACATATCATTTACATAAATATGAAACAGCAATGTTCCAAAAACAGAGCCCTGGGGCACCCTACACTTAACTCAAATGTTCCAATGTTTATTAAGCTAAAGGGAACCAACCGCGGGGTCATCAGTCCCCAAACCTACAAACTACTTATGAACCACCCAATACCAAAGACGACACAAACATCCATGCCCGATGTGGGATTCGAACCCCCGACGGGGAATAGTCTCGCAGCATAGCGCCTCAATGCGCTCGGCCACTACACCGCGGCTACACTTAACTGGAGCCCCATAGACATTATCAACACTGCGGAGAATTAACTTTCTGCTGTCTGTTATTAAAGTAAGAAGTGAACCAGCTGTCAGCTACTCCTTTTATTCCATAATGTTATAACTTTCTGCAATAATATTTTGTGATCAACATATTGAAATGCCTTTGTTAAAACAAAGAAGACGCCTAATGTCTGTAGCCTTTTATTTAATCCATCAAGTGCCTCACAGAGAAACGAGAATATAGCATTTTCAGTCGTTAAATCACTTCTCAAACCAAACTGTACATTTGACAACAAATTATGTGAACTGAAATGATTAATTAATGTTGTATATAAAGCCTTTCCAATAACTTTAGAAAAGACCGATGACATCAGGAAACAGACCATTCCGAAAGGAAAAAATTACAAATATGGCTAAGTACTGGAGAACAGTACTTTAGAAGTCGGATAGATACCCCTTCATATCCACAAGAGTCCTTAGTTTTTAGTGATTTAATGATTGACTCAGTATCCCCATTGTAAGTAACATGGAGGGCTATTTCAGATAACAGCCTCGGAAAGCTATTTTCTAACAATGTTATAGGGTTACCTGTAGAAACTAAGGGTCTGTTTAGTTCACCTGCTACATTGTACACATATCTAACTTATCAGTAACAGAAACATTTCTACTACGTACTGACATTATATCATCAACCTGGTGCTGCTGACCAGACACTGCCTTCACGACTGACCAGATGGTTTTAAACTTTATCCCGAAAGTTGGCTTTTCTTTTTGCACTCCACATACTTTTTTCCTTCTTAATGATATTTTTCAAAACCTTACAATACTGTTTGTAATGAGCTACTGCAGATTGATTCTGACTGCTTCTAACATTTTGATCAATTCCAGCTTTGTTCTATATTATATTCTTATCCTATTTGTCAGCCTGTTACTGGAGGTACCCTGTGTTGGCCACTCCCCGGCGGGGATTCGAATTGTCCTCGGGCATGGATGTTTGTGTTCTCTGTAGTATAAAGTGGTTTATAAGTAGTTTGTAAGTTTAGGGGCTGATGACCCCGCAGTTAAGTTCCATAAGCTTAGCAAACATTTGAACATTTTATTTGTACCCTGTTTTGAGCGTTCTAGCGGAAAGCAACTGTCAAACAGCCTGAGAAATGTGTTGAGGGAAGCATTATATTTATCATCTATACTATCAGCAATATAATCATCCTACCATTTTTGTTCTTTAATTATATTAGAAAAGGTGTCATTTGCAACTGGATTAGATTTTTTAAGTAGTTTATAGTCATATTTAACATTTATTTGAGCACAAAAACCTTTTAGAGTTAAAATTTGTGCATCATGGTCTGAAATGCCATTTACTATTCTGCTAATAATGAAGAATGAACAAAAATATTGTTATTGATAGATGTGAAGCATTGAATTAAAATTTGTGGTGCGGCCGGGAATCGAACCCGGACCTCCATGCTTACTAGGCAGACGTCTTAACCGTTTTTTTTTTTTTTTTTTTTTTTTTTTTTTTTTTTTTTAAACTAAAGAAACGAAATCATATTTGAGTGCCAGCGACCATACATTTGCTACGGACGCTGCCAGGAAAAACCTTTCCTTCTTGTATGTCTTCCTTTCTGTTCGTACTCTGTCAATCGCTTCGTTTCAGATCTTAGTTTCAATTGTTCGTCCGTGTATCTTTTTCTTTTGTTCTTTTAATTATCTCGAAATCTGTGATGTCCGAGTAACCAAGGAGCGCTTCCATTCTTCTGTCGTGATCGAGAAATGGAAACAAATTCTCAAATCATTACGGTAACGTGTGGGACAAAAAATTTTGCACTAATCTTTTGTATTTTGGGCATTTCCGGAAGTTATGATGTTCTTCCGTAATATATTGTACGTATTCGTTCAAACTCGCACTTTTATGCGTCATTGTAAAGTACGCGAATTGGCCGATGACCCATGCGTAGCTGTTGTTTTTTGATTTTGGAAATAAATGCCAGTCCGGCCATAGGACATCTCGAAGCGTTATCGTACTTTCAGCGGTCCTGTTGATTGTAGCTAGTTTTTTTCTAGTCCATTTCCAGATTTGAAATTTATCTCTGCACGTGAGTGTGTGTGCCAATGTGTCGACGACATGGCAGTGTTCACAGTACGGACTCTTTTTGAGGTGAATCTTGTGGAGTTTTTCTCCTGTTGGAACCTTATCGTTCACAATGTCATACCAGACGGATGCAGTTCGTGATGGAAGTATGGAATTGTTAATATTCTTCCAAACGTTCGTCCAATCAATCTGTGGGTACTTCAACCCCACAGGGTTTGGTCTGTGCCGTCTCGTAAGATGACCATAAATTTTTGCAGTGTTGAAGAGTTGTCGCAGATCTGGAATGTAGCTGCTTTCGAGGTAAAAAAGCCGGACGTAGTCAAGTTGTGCATTTATGCGTCCAACGTTGACGGGGGCAGATCTACTGATGGGGGCTAGGCTGGTGAATAGTATCTGCGTGATTGTTTTATGCGGAGACTGTAGGATTTTTCCAGTACGGTTCAAAAACATAGCAGTGCATTGTAGTTGGACGTCTTTCACTCCCAAGCCCCCTTCTGTCCGAGAGAGCGCCATAGTTGGCATGTTGACCTTGAATATGTTACCTCGCCAAATGAACCAATACGCTGCGGCAAAAATCTTGTGGGCTATGTCCTTTGGTGGAGGTAGTACCGCGGCTATGTGATATATTTTACTGAGTGCGTAAATATTAACGAAGAGGGCTCTCTGTAGCCTGTTTAGATTCCTATTTTTGTTGTCATGGAGTGTGGCGCGGAATATATTGAGTTTATGAGTCCAATTGGCAATGGCCATCTCCCTTGGATTCGGCGTTAGAATCATACCTAAGTGGGTGATCCGATTTATGGGTTGCAACCATGTTAAATGCACGTTCTCCGATCGTGGTCCTATAGGTAATATCTTCGATTTGAATTCATTGAGTTTAGCACCAGATGCATTGGCATATGCTTGGATCACTTCTCGTGCAGTTTCGATTTCAGCCGTTGTGTTCACGATAAGACTGACATCATCAGCATATGCGTGACATACTGTCTTGATACCAAACATTTGTAACCCCTCGAGTCTCAGGTGCAGCTGTGAAAGTAGAGGCTCCACGGCGATGGCGTACAGCGTCATCGAAAGAGGGCAACCCTGCCTCACGGACTTCTTGATGGGGACTGGAGTACTTATTTGACCATTGATTTTGATTCTGGAGTACGTTCCTGAAATGCACTTACTTATGAGCTGTATGAAATGAGCACTAAACCCCATTCGTCGCATAACATTCAACAGAAATAAGTGGTTTACACGATCGAACGCCTTGTCAAAATCTAAAAACATCAGCGCTACATTGCAGTTGCACAACCATGATAAGGTTGTGATATCCCTGTATTCACTTAATGCGTTAATCATAGATCTGCCAGGAGCCACACTCATTTGATAAGGGCCAAGGATCTTGGGTAGTATAGGTTTCAATCTATTGTTTACGATTCTGGTAAGAAGTTTATAATCGGAATTCAGAAGAGTTATCGGCCGAAAGTCTGTCAACGATGTGGTGTGTGGCTTTTTCGGAATTAGGACGACGAGCCCTTCCGTAAACTGCGACGGCAGCTGCACTTCTCCCAGCAGTTCGTTGTACATTTTGGTTAACTCTGGCCCTATGACATTCCAAAAGCAAGCATAGAATTCAACTGGTAGACCGTCTGAACCAGCCGATTTCTTTTTAGGCGATTCTTTGATCGCCGAATGTATTTCTTCCTCCGTAATATTGGCTAGAAGGTCGACATTGTCATCCCCAGTAACTGCGGGTTGGATAGCGGACATTAGAGGTTCTCCTGTCGCGGGGTCCGTTCCTGGGTCTGCGTAAAAGTCCGTGAAATATTGCACCACATAGTTTCTTATTTCCGTCTGGTGTTCATATACGTGTCCGCCTTCATCTGTAATTTTGGAAATTAACTTTTGTTTTCCTCTCTTGGCTTCCCTGAGAAGATGATACATCGATGTATGTTCTTGCGTGAGGTCGTGCGGTGAGCGCGCTCGAACTTTTTGTCCTTCCAGAGATTGTCGCTCGAGAGCCGTGATTTTGGCTTTAGTGCGTTTTATTCGGGAACTGTTGATGATTAGACTGTTGGGTTCACTGTAGAGTTCACGGAGGCATAAAAAGTAGTGCTCTATGGTACGTTTTCTCCAATATGCCTTCATACGGGCATACTGCAAAATACATTTTTTTATTTGCGGTTTCGCGACTTGGATCCACCACATTATACGAGTTGGATATTTGCCTAGTGATCGGAGGCATCTCGTCCAAGTTGTGCTGACCTGCTGCCGAAGTTCTTCGTCCTGCAAAAGCGAGACGTTAAGTTGCCACACGCCCCTTCCCATGTATGTTGGTTGTTTCCTGTACTGAACGGTTATATGAAAGGCGTCATGATCTGAGAAATTGATGGGCCATATTTCACAATCCATGACATTCTGTAGAAAGCCGTTCGTCACATACATCCTGTCTAGTCGGCTGGCTGTGCTACTGGTAACATACGTGTACCCTCTGGCGTGCGGACGAAGATGACACCAAGTATCGACGAACCCAAGTCCATTAGTTAACGATAAGAGCTCTTCGCAAAAGTTGAAGTTCGGATGCTGATCTTCGGGACGGAGAACACAATTAAAATCGCCTCCGAAAATTATGGGCAGTCGGGCATCTGGTATTAACGTGACGATTTCATCACGGAACATGGAGCTCCTCGCGTGTTTGCCGCTGGACCCAGTAGGGGCATATATATTTACAATCAGTAAATCCCATACTTTTACAGTCATTCCCCTTCCGGACTCAAGTATCGCTTGCGTCGTACACGGTATACCGTGTTTGAATAAAACTGCCGTTCCGCCCTCACTACCAATGTTCAAAATTGCGTCATATCCGAATACACCCGAAATTTTCGTCGTGACTACCTCTTGTATTAACGCTATGTCAATGTCTGCTGCATATAAGTAGTCTCTTAAACACTGGAACTTCACATCGGAAATAATCCTATTGATGTTTAGGGTTGCAATTTTATACGTCTGCGTCATTTGTTGGTGTAGTATTCAAGTGTAGCAGACCGCAGACCCCGCGCAATGATAAATTTAGGCACTCTCCTCGTCGTCGCCCCACGGGACCCCAGAGCCCCCAGGAGGCAAGTCTTCCGCCTCCATCCGGTCTGCGACCAACGAGGTTGGTGGCTTATCAATATCCATCGGAGCTGCATCTTTCGGTCGGAAATGGTCTCTGCTTCCAACCCCAGAGGTACCAGGTACGTCACTGGGAGTTTTCCGTAGAATTTTCTTTGTGCGTAAGAGTTTCCTCTCCAGTTCTTGTATTTCTTCGGCACTCTGTTTACGGGTATTACGTTTAAGTTTTCCCGTCTGCTGCTTTGAACTGTCGTTATCGGTACTTAGTAGCTGCACTGACAGAGTGGCACTAGTAGAAGAACCATGGCTCTTACCCTGACTGGAGGACGTCACAGACGGGGGGGTCTGGTCACTATTCGTGGCAGCCGTCACAGACGGTCCTGGCGTTGGAAAGGACTCTGCTTCAGAAGTTCTGACAGGGTTCACAACCTCTGTTGGCGCCTGTTGTGTGGGAGGCAAGGCGGAGTTCACCACGACAGTGGGTTGCGGGGACAGTTTTTCCGGTTCGTCTGTGACGAATATCTCAGCCGTGTCGCGCTTTCCTCGGTCGTCCGTATTCGCTCCCGCGGCAGCCGGCAGGGCTTGCTCGCCGCGCGCGGCCGCAGCGTAGCTGGCAGTCAACACGGTCGTCACCGCGGGTCGAGGCGCCTCGCCGGCCGGTAGCTGCGTCACCCGCCGCTGTAAACACTCGGCGCGGACGTGGCCGGCAGAGTTGCACGCCGCGCAAGTCCGTGGCTGTCCGTCATACATCACAATTCCGCGATAGCCGCAGACACTTATATACGACGGGACGTGCTTGGACAAGTCGACCTTTAATTGTCTCACTCCGTTCAACACCTTAAACTTTCTAGCGTTCGACCACCGTTCAGCAACGTTACTAATAACCGTCCCGTACTGCGATATCACGGCGTTAATTTCGTCGGCTGGCACTTCAAAAGGCAATTCGAAAATTCTGATCGTCCGTATACCAAAGCCAGCATGAGCAATGGTAACGTCTCGTATGTTACCGTCACTGTATTTGAATTTTCTGCTTCCACCGCAAGATTCCACAATTTTGTCACATAATTCTGCATTTATCATTTTAACATAAGCAACACTATTTACTATTGAAATGTGTATGCCCACAACGTCGTCAAAATCAAGTTGAAGTTCC
Source organism: Locusta migratoria (assembly GCA_026315105.1). Classification (NCBI taxonomy): domain Eukaryota; kingdom Metazoa; phylum Arthropoda; class Insecta; order Orthoptera; family Acrididae; genus Locusta; species Locusta migratoria. The sequence continues at coordinate 792,024,528 of CM048755.1, read as the reverse complement.
TGCTCTAACCAATCTTCGACTTCAAATAACTTGGGTCTTGTGCAATTTCGGTCAAAAGTGATCTTCAAGGTGTCTTGTCTGTTTAAATGTGTCATCATCGTATCATATTGTGAACTTTAACGCAAAATGCAACTGCCGCAAATAGCTCCGCGACTTACCACGCTGAGGCACAGCCGACCGCAGCGCACAAACAACGCCACGCGTCCGCTCGGCACCGCTGGCGCGGACGAACTGGGTCTTGGTAAATTCGGGTCGAAACTCAGTTTCAAAGTATCTATTCGTTCAGGTTGATTATCCATTTCTTTCGGTTAGCATCCTTCTACAATAGCAACGCTGAAGCGCGCACTCACCTCACAGCGCTCGGCCGCCCGCAGCGACGATGTAAACACACGGTCGCTCCACACTTCCGCACAGCACGGCCGCCGCCGGCGGAATGACCGTTAGACTACCACACCACTAACGATTAAGGCGCCTCGGAACAGTCTATGTACGATTTCCCTCCACAACACAAACTTTAAATCAGCTTCTGTGTTCCAAAGATAATTGCCAATACTGCCAAGGCTCTCCATGCAGCGGAATAGCACCTCAGCAATGGACATGGTGGAACAATCCTGTTATGGTGATATAAATATCAATTAATATGAATAAATAATCCCTGAGACGGATTTACGTCTCAAATATGTCAAAGACATTATTGATAGATGTGAAGCATTGAATTAAAATTTGTGGTGCGGCCGGGAATCGAACCCGGACCTCCATGCTTACTAGGCAGACGTCTTAACCGTTTTTTTTTTTTTTGTTTTTTTTTTTTTTTTGTTCTATGGGTAGTTCTCTTCGTTGCGGACGCTGATCGTTTTTGTTCGTTGTTGTTCGGTTTGTTGTTGGCTCAGCTTTTTTATTACAGAGGGCATTGAGCCCTCTGACCGGGCGCGCTGAGCCACGGCGCCCGGCAAACCGTTAGACTACCACACCACTAACGATTAAGGCGCCTCGGAACAGTCTATGTACGATTTCCCTCCACAACACAAACTTTAAATCAGCTTGTGTGTTCTTCTGTTGTGGAGGGAAATCGTACATAGACTGTTCCGAGGCGCCTTAATCGTTAGTGGTGTGGTAGTCTAACGGTTAAGACGTCTGCCTAGTAAGCATGGAGGTCCGGGTTCGATTCCCGGCCGCACCACAAATTTTAATTCAATGCTTCACATCTATCAATAATGTCTTTGACATATTTGAGACGTAAATCCGTCTCAGGGATTATTTATTCATATTAATTGATATTTATATCACCATAACAGGATTGTTCCACCATGTCCATTGCTGAGGTGCTATTCCGCTGCATGGAGAGCCTTGGCAGTAGTGGCAATTATCTTTGGAACACAGAAGCTGATTGAAAGTTTGTGTTGTGGAGGGAAATCGTACATAGACTGTTCCGAGGCGCATTAATCGTTAGTGGTGTGGTAGTCTAACGGTCATTCCGCCGGCGGCGGCCGTGCTGTGCGGAAGTGTGGAGCGACCGTGTGTTTACATCGTCGCTGCGGGCGGCCGAGCGCTGTGAGGTGAGTGCGCGCTTCAGCGTTGCTATTGTAGAAGGATGCTAACCGAAAGAAATGGATAATCAACCTGAACGAATAGATACTTTGAAACTGAGTTTCGACCCGAATTTACCAAGACCGAAATCTTTCGAAGTTGAATTATTTCTGCGAGATGTTATGAAAATTACCATAGATGACATCATTGGCATCCATTTGTCAATTGTCAGTAGCACGGTGTACCTCAAGTTAGTCAGCCCGACGAAATGCGAGCAGATAATAGAATCTTGTAGTGGTACATTAAAGTTTAAACATTCGAATGGTCATGTTGGTGAAGTACGAGTGTCATATGCTGGTTTTGGAATACGAACAGTCAGACTATTCGAACTTCCTTTTGAAGTAACTGCCGAGCAAATTAATGCGAAGCTGAAAGATTACGGGACCGTCATAAGTAACGTCGCCGAAAAATGGTCCGGGCAGCACATATTCCCGGTACTCAATGGTGTACGCCAGGTGAGAATTGAAATGATAAAACACATTCCATCTTACATTACGGTATGCGGTTATAGAGCTATTGTGATCTACGATGGCCAACCGCGAACTTGCTCGGCTTGCGGTTCCACAACGCACGTCCGCGCCCAGTGTGTACAGCGACGCGTGGCGCAAATACCGACAGGCGAGCGAGAGAGGCAGGGCCCAATGTCTACGCTGCCGATAACCTTCGCAGCTGCCGCCCGAGTAAACACCGAATCGGAGCCCAATATAGATGTCACACTAGAGTCTTACATGGAGCTAAAAGAACAACACACACCCATGGAGGCGGAAACTTCACCAGTCACTCCGCAAACTGCCCCGCAGGAAGTGGAGGAGAGTAGACAAGTGAGTCCAGAACAAGGGGACGGACTTTCCGAGGCAGTGCACGTTGCTAACTGCACGCACATGAACGAACAATCTGGGTTCGAAGACGACAACGAACGGCAGGCCGAGACCACCTCTCCGAAGAAACACAACAAAAGACGGAAGGCACACGACGGAGCAGACGAAAACGCGCAAATACTGCGCGAAAAGGCAAAACAGATAAGCCAAAAACTGACGGATACAACAACTCGGAATCATTCCGGCAATTCTCAGGCCCTAAAAAAGTCTCGGACTGAGAACCCCGAGTCTCTCCAGGGGAAACAGACCTCAACAGTACAAACGAAGATGGACACTGTGGACCAAGATGACAAAAGTAAACACCCAACAGAAAGAAAACCAGCATCAAGGAACCGCAACCCTACAGGCAATTGGGCCGACGAAATGGAAGACAGTACTCCAGATGAAGTGATGTCTGATCTACAGGAACGTATAAGAGGGACCTCACCAGGAGTCCGGAAGGCAGACGCCATCCGGCAACGGGAGTCCACGACCCTTGCTCCTGAAGCAGAGGACGACTCGGACTTTTTCTAAATGCTCCACCACTGTATTCACCCGGAAGGAGCATAGCACCTAACACACTTCTGGCAACATGACACCTCTGTAGGCGTACCGCATTGCAACGATAAATCTCAACAAGATCAGTAGCACATTTAACTTGAGAAATCTTCAAGATTTTCTATACGCGGCTGAGATAGACATCGCATTGTTGCAAGAAGTTGCAGAACTTAGCCTAGAACATATAGCAGGCTACAATGCGCTAATTAATCCCAGTAATGGCAGTGAACACGGGACTGCTATCATGACCAGGGAAGGAATTATTGTCAGTAACGTGGAGAAACTAGCAAATAGCAGAGGTATTGCCGTTACATTCAATAACACGAGGATTATTAATGTTTATGCACCTTCCGGAACAGGAAAAAAGCGGCAGCGGGCGGAGTTCTTTAAAGGCGACATAGTGCCTCTCTTCGCATCGCAGACTGAACACATAATTTTTGGAGGCGATTTTAACTGCGTCCTTAGCCGAAAAGACCAGATTCCCAATTTCAATACGTCCATGGAACTTCAGAACATAATCAGGGAACTCAATCTGGTAGACACATGGGAGTTGCAACATGGAGATGCGCCCGGTTTCACCTATGTAACCAATCATTCAGCCAGTCGCCTCGATAGGATGTACACAACATCGAACCTGCAACAACACATTCTGCAAGCAGAGAGATGGCCGACGGTGTTTTCAGACCACTCCGCGTACATCTGCACCATAAATTTAGAAAAACAGGGAACATATAGAGCAAAAGGATTGTGGAAACTGAACACATCACACCTGTCAGATGCAGGGTGTCATGCCATATTTCGCAATACATGGGCGGAGTGTGAAAGAAAGTTTCCGAGATACGATTCGGCACTTAAATGGTGGATAAAATGTGCAAAACCTTCATTAATAAAAGCTATGAAACAGCACTCCCGCGAGAAATACTCATGGCAGAAAAGAACCGTAGAATTTTACTTCCAGTGCTTGAGAGATTTATATAAAGAGGATGCAGCAGTTACGGACAACTTCGCACAGATCAAAAGAATCAAGGCCACGATTTTAACAATTAAACGGAAACAACTGGCAGGTTGCCAAGTTAGAACTCGCCTACAAAATGCCACACACGAAGAGACGACGTCAATGTATCACGTGATACAAGAACAAAAGAAACGAAACAGGAAAATATTGACCGCGCTAAAAACTACAGACGGAAGGTGTGTGACCACCCAATCTGATATACGAGAGGAAATTTACAACCATTTTTCTCTACTGCTAGCAGACAAACCAGTAGACGAAACGGCACAACTCGCTCTTCTGGCTCGTTCGTCGACGAGATTAACTACTGCAGAAGCTGAAGAGCTGGCGACAGAGATCACCGAGGAAGAAGTAACAGATGCCATACGAAACAGCCCAAAAAACAAATCGCCTGGCCCCGACGGACTGCCAGCTGAGTTCTACGACACCTTCAGACAACAGCTGGTTAGCAAGTTGACTCTCGTATGCAACGACATCATGACTCAGAAGAATGACTCCTTCAAGGAATTCTGCGAGGGAATCGTGGTGTTAGTGCCCAAAACACCAGGAGGGAAGACTGTAGACAATCTCAGGCCAATAACCTTATTAAATAGTGACTATAAAATCTTCGCGCGCATCCTCATGCAACGGTTTAATTCGGTGATTGACAAGGTTACAGGTGCCTATCAGACGAGTGTCGGCAAGAACAGGACAATAACCCAGACATTAAATGCATACCGCGACATCATAGCGACGGCTGAAGCATGCGACATCCAAAGCGCCATAGTGTCGCTTGATTTCGAAAAGGCTTTTGATAGAGTGAGCCACTGCTATCTCTTGCGGACCATGGAGACAATGCACTTCCCGAAGAAAGTAATTGACACAGTGCATACACTTCTGACGAATGGCACTTCAAGAATCAGTGTGAATGGGCAATTAAGTACACCGATCACCATCATGAGCTCAGTTCGGCAGGGCTGCCCTCTGTCGATGATTTTCTTCGCAATAGCCCTCGAACCTCTCTTGATCTCCCTGACTCAAACCTTGCCAGGATTGCAAATACACGGTCACAAAATCATATGCCAGGCATATGCGGATGACGTGAGCTTCCTGGTCACGGACGCCGAGCAGATAACAACAGCTTTCCAGATTATATCAACATACGAAGCCGCGTCTGGAGCGAAATTAAACCGAAATAAATCTGGGATTATGAACGTTGGTCGAGGAGTAGACCTTCCAACTGAAGCACCAATCAAAAGCATAGCAACACTTAAATGTCTTGGCATAGAATTCACGTGTAACATCCGCCGCACGGCGGCCACTAATTATAGGAAACTATTGGCAAAAATCCGGGCTGCAATACAGCAACATAGTTTGAGGAACTTAAACATCATTCAGAAAGTGGAGCTAGCAAACATCTATATCACAGCGAAAGTAAACTACGTCGCTCAGGTCCTCCCACTGCCCAAGGTTATAGCTCAAAAAATATTAGCAGCTCTCGGTCACTTTGTCACTAGAGGCCAAATATTCAAAGTAAAATATGACACACTGACGTTACCAACAGAAAAAGGAGGCCTTCATCTCACAGACATCTACCTCAAAGCGAAAGCTCTTTTCGTCAGAAATATGTACAAACAATGGCGACGATCACCGGATACTCTCACGGCTCACCTCCTGAATGAAATAACACCGGCCACTATGGAACCACCTGTTGACGTCCATCACATACCGAACGCGCTCTGGCATCTCAGATATTTCTTTTTAGAACTCAGTTATATTATAATGAATACTCCTGAGAAAGATCGATACAGGGTAAAAACAATCTATAACAATATGATGGAATGCAAACAGGGTAACGTCGTAGAAAACAAATATAAAGGATATAACTGGCGTAACATCTGGCAGAATATACATGACCCACACTTACCATCCAATGTGCGGTCCACGTGGTATATGGCGGTAAATAGAAAAATACCGACCAATGTAAAGTTACAGGCGATTCATCTGGCAGACACACCAAATTGCAGCAACTGCAATCAAGTTGATACGGAGGAACACCGATTTACATGTGAGCCCGTCAAAGACATATGGCAACTCTGCACGGACAAACTCGCGTGTATATTACGCACGTCGCCCAGAACAATCACACCAACACGACTACTCAACCCAGAAGAAGTTCCCTATCCTAACGCCAAGAGAAAGGCAGTCAACTGGATAAAGGGACAGACAGTACACTATGTTTTCTCAGAAAGCGAAAAAAGTAAAAACGACTATTGGTTAACACTGCAGACCGAACATCAGAAGTTACAACGATTTGAAAATTACCGAGAAAAATATGCATGTTTTTTACATAGAACATTAATTTAAACGAAAAAAAAAAAAAAACCTTTGCAGAATGTTTTGTTTGCTTCTCTTATTGCTTCAAAAACTAAATTATAATAACGTTTTACACAAATTCCTGGTGTCGGTAAGAACGGAGGTAACGGTGACAAGCACTTCGAAGTTAAATGAGAAGACGACTCAGTATCACGCTAACAACAACGAAGATATAGAAACGATAAATCACGGTAACTCTGCGTTAGTAAATCTTTTTGAGAAGACGAACTTTGAAGCAGCTAGAACACCGAGCCGTGCAGCTGCACACCAAGAAAAAAAACAGAGGAGGTACATTTACTTTCGTTTTCTAGAATGGAAAAATAAAAATAAAAATTAAAAAAAATTAAAAAAAAAAAAACGGTTAAGACGTCTGCCTAGTAAGCATGGAGGTCCGGGTTCGATTCCCGGCCGCACCACAAATTTTAATTCAATGCTTCACATCTATCAATAATGTCTTTGACATATTTGAGACGTAAATCCGTCTCAGGGATTATTTATTCATATTAAAAAATATTGTTAGTGGTTGAACTGCTACTGCCTTGCACTCTCTTGGAAAAAATTCTGTTTGCATCAGATGATAGGAATGAAGGAGATCTAACAGCAGCCTTTTATTTGGCGACACAATAAGCTGAAATGCCCACATACAACTACATTTTTGTACTTCCCACAAATTAACCCAGAACCCACTCTAGCTTGGGCAGAAACCTTTTTCAAATCTGAATCTGGGAACCTAAAAATAACAACAATTAGTAGTTAAGTTCCATTAACATGAACAACTCCTGCACAACATTCAAATATCTTTGCTGTGAAGTGTTTTGAAATATCGATGGCTTCAAATGGGATGTCGTTTTTGAAATACATGGCCATTCCCCCAGACTGCAAGGAACTCCTAGCGAAGATGGCAGCTAACTTGTATCATGTGAAAGGAAGTCTCTGGATTATCACATCATTTAAAACGTGCACTCAAATACCAACAATTTTAGATGAACATCCATAAGCAGTTGATTAACTTTATCTCTGATACCTTGTATATTTTGATGAAAAATAGTAATTTCCTTATTTCTCAGATTCTAGTATTAAACTGAGTAGCATAAAATATCCCACCAAAGACAGGTTTTTTCCATTCTGTGGACAGTATAGCGAGTGAAGACTGACATCTGTTATTTCGTATGTTGAACTAAAAACTATTGCAAAAGTAAGAGGTATTATTATAAGAGTCAGGGCTTACGAAATACTGAGTTAAAATGTATGATAGGACAGCGGCCACTATCTTGCTGTGGTCCAGCGATCTGCAAATGCAACAGCAGCGTCAAACGGCAATCATTACTGCAAAGTCGACGCAAGTAACGTTGCTGTTTTTCTTCACGGGATTGCAGCCGGAATTCATTGTTCTCCTGCTACGTTCGTCTATTTCTCATTGCGATAATTTGACGCAAAAATTGTATTAAGGTTGTTTAAACGAAAAATGGCTGTACTGGTCATCAAATCAGTCGGGCTTTCAAATTTGGGCCACCACGTGAACCACCCAAAGATATTTCTAAATCAGTTGCTTTTCCGCCCTATGCGGCAGGATTTCTTCAGAAATTTGAAGAATCCTCAAAAAATACTACATTGAAAATGTCTTATTGCCTTTAGTAAAAACTAGAGCCCTTCTTGAATATGTAAATCCGTGAGCGCTAAGGCGCCTTGCTGCGATGCGCGCGGCCGTTAGCCGTCGGTGGTTCGAGTCCTCCCTCGGGCGTGGGTGTGTGTGTTGTTCTTTGGTTAAGCTATTTTAAGTAGTTTGTAGGTTTAGGGAGCGATGACCATTGTAGGTAGGTCTCATAAACTTACAAACATTTTTATTATTCTGGCTTTACATTTTTCCGGCACCTATATTAGATTACATTAAGTTACTAATTATTGTTCTCCACTCTTCTCTGTCCTCCAATAAGTACTCTGGAATGTTGTTCTTCCTCATTGCTGACTGAACTTCCTGCATCCATGTGGTAGGTGGTCATCCCTTTTTTCATCTTCCGTTCGGTGTCCAGTCGAGTATGCATTTTGGAAGCCTTTCTTGTCCCATTCTTCTGACGTGTCCATACCATTTTAGATGTTTGTGCTCGATGAATTCGATAAGTGAATTTTTTCTCTGATTATTTCATTTCTTATTCTTTCTGTTCTTCATATTCTTGTTGAACGTCTCCAGAAATCCATTTCTGTGACTAATAATTTTGATTTCAGTTACCATTTTGTTGTCCACACTTGCATACTTGTTGCTGTGTAGCAGCGCCTTGGTGGAAGAATTAGCCGGTACTGGCCGTTGCCCAGGGATCGCCCCATTGCAGTGATCACAGTCTTCGGGGAAGCTTCTCCCTTGATCTCCAAGCTAAGATAAAATTGATCAACAACATCAAGGTTCACAAGACCACTCCGTTGTATGATGCTCTACAGGATCCTCCAGCATGTCGTCTCAAATCACGGAAACCTCCCTGGTGTGACACAGAAAGCACCAGTTCCTTCTATGTGACCTCCAAGTGTCAAGAACGCTGGAACTAACATCCACCGCACAACTCCCACATCGTGCTAGATCCATTAAAGAAAGTTGAGGGATTCCATCTACCACGCCAAACCTGGTCGAGGCTCAACCGCGTCAGCACTGGTCAAGGGAGGTGTGCTTACAACATGACTGTGCGGTGACTTGGACAGTTTACAGCAAGTGACAGAAAGTGTTCTGGACTGTTTGTCGAATTTGGACATTTCCATTTAATTATATATATAATATTGTTGTATACTTGTAAAACCATACGATAAATAAATAATAATAATGTCCACACTTCTGAACCATATATAATAATGCTCTGGACTATTGTTTTATACCCGGCCGCGGTGGCCGAGGAGACTGAGGCGCTCCAGTCACGGTCTGCACGGCCATTACGGTCGGGGGTTCGAATCCCCCCTCGGGCATGGATATTTGTGCCGTCCTAGTTCGTAAGTAGTTCATAAGTAGTTTGTAAGTTTAGGGACTGATGACCCCGTAGTTAAGTCCCATAGACTATACAAACATTTGAACATTTTATTGTTTTATATATCCTTATTTTGTTATCTGTAGTTATTTTTATGTTTTTGTCACAGAGAATTCCATTCAACAAAGAAACTGTCGTCTCTCCTGCACTTATTCTTGATCTAATTTCTTTTTCCTGTTTCCCATCATTTGTAATTTTCACTCCTAAATATTTATAGTCCTCTGTAGTTATTGTTCCCATCCCTTCTTCTAATATTAAGTCTTCATTTATTCTACCAATTACCATGTATTTCGTTTTATTCATGTTGACATTTAGACCTGATTTTTTATATTCCTGGATCAGCTTCCTGGTCATATACTCTAAGTCATCATATTCTTCGGCTATAATCAATTGATCATCTGAAAATTGTAAGCCACTCCCATGAACCACAGACATTGCCGAGGTGGGGTGGCTTGCGTGCCTCAACGATACAGATAGCCGTATCGTAGGTGCAACCACAGCGGAGGGGTATCTGTGGAGAGGCCAGACAAACGTGTGGTTCCTGAAGAGGGGCAGCAGCCTTTTCAGTAGTTACAGGGGCAACAGTCTGGATGATTGACTGAGCTGGCCTTGTAACATCAGCTAATGTGGTTTTGTCACACAGTTACTGCGAACGACTGAAAGCAAGGGGAAACTACAGCCGTTATTTTTCCCGAGGACATGCAGCTCTACTGTATGAACATATGATGATGGCATCCTCTCGGGTAAAATATTCCGGAGGTAAAATATTCCCCCATTAGGATCTCCGGGCGGGGACTACTCAGGAGGATGTGATCATCAGGAAAGACAATACTGGCATTCTACGGATCGGAGCGTGGAATGTTAGATTCCTTAATCGGGTAGGAAAATTAGAAAATTTAAAAATGGGAGATGGATAGCTTGAAGTTAGATATAGTGGGGATTAGTGAAATTCGGTGGCAGGATGAACAGGATTTCTGGTCAGGTGAATACAGGATTATAAATACAAAATCAGTTGGGGGTATCACAGGAGTAGGTCTGATAATGAATAAGACAACAGGAATGCGGGTAAACTACTATGACCAACACAGCGATCGCATTATCATTGTCAAGATAGATACGAAGCCAACACCGACAACAGTAGTACAGGTTTATATGCCAACTAGCTCTACCGATGATGAGAAAATCGAAGAAATATATGAGGAGCTAAAGGAAATTATTCAGATAGTTAAGGGAGAGGAAAACTTAATTGTTATGGGGGACTGGAATTCGGTAGTAGGAAAAGGAAGGGAAGGGAAGATAGTAGGTGAATATGGTCTGGGCAAAAGGAATGAAAGAGGAAGCCGCCCGGTAGAATTTTTCACAGAACATAATTTAGTTATAACAAACACCTGGTTTAAGAATCACAAAAGAAGGTTGTATACATGGAAGAGACAAGGAGACACCGGAAGATACCAGATAGATTTTGTAATGGTAAGATATAGATTTCGGAACCAGGTTTTAATGTGTAAGACATACCCAGGGGCAGATATAGACTCTGACCATAATTTGTTGGTTATGAACTGTAGGCTGAAACTGAAGAAACTACAGAAGGTAGGAAAATAAGGAGATGGGACCTGGATAAATTGAAGGAACCTGAAGTTCTTAAGAATTTCAGAGGGAGCTTCGGGCAACAATTGACAGAAACAGGGGAAAATAAAACAGTAGAGGAGGAATGGGTAAACTTGAGAGATGAAATAGTGAAGGCAGCAGAGGACAAAATAGGTAGGAAGGCAAAACCTACAAAGAATCCTTGGATATCACAGAAGATACTAAATTTAATCGATGAAAGGAGAAAATATAAAAATGCAGTAAATGCAACAGGCAAAATGGAGTACAGACGACTAAGAAATGAGATTGACAGGAAGTGCAAAATGGCTAAGCAGGAGTGGCTAGAAGGCAAATGCAAGGATGTAGAAGAATGTGTAAATAGGGGAAAAATAGATACAGCCTACCGGAAAATAAAAGAAACATTTGGAGATAAGAAAAACAGATCTATGAATATCAAGGACACTGATGGAAAACCAGTTCTCAGCAAAGAAGGGAAAGCTGAAAGGTGGAAAGAGTATATAGAGGGGCTCTACAAAGGAAATGAACTTCGAGACACTATTGTAGGAAGGGAAGAGGATGTAGATGAAGATGAAATAGGAGATACTGTACTGAGAGAAGAATTTGACAGAGCCCTGGAAGACCTAAGTCGAAACAAGGCCCCTGGAGTAGATGATATTCCCTCAGAGCTACTGAAGTCTCTGGGAGAACCAGCCATGACAAAGTTGTTTGACCTGGTGTGTAAGATGTATGAGACAGGTGAAGTACCCTCAGACTTTAAGAAAAATGTTATAATCCCCATTCCAAACAAAGCAGGTGCAGACAGGTTTGAAAACTACAGAACCGTCAGTTTAATAAGTCATGGTTGCAAAATATTAACACGAATTATTTACAGAAGGATGGGAAAACTGGTAGAAGCCGAAGTCGGGGAAGATCAGTTTGGGTTCAGGAGAAATGTAGGAACACGGGAGGCAATACTCACTTTACGGCTTATCCTAGAAGAGAGATTAAGAAAAGGCAAACCTACATTTCTAGCTTTTGTAGATTTGGAGAAGGCTTTTGACAATGTTGATTTGAATAAACTCTTTCAAGTTCTGAAGCAAGCAGGAGTAAAATATAGGGAACGTAAGGTTATTTACAACTTGTACAAATACCAGACAGCGGTTGTCAGAGTTGAAGGGCATGAAAGGGATGCAGTGGTTGGAAAGGGAGTAAGACAGGGTTGTAGCCTTTCCCCAATGTTGTTCAATTTGTACATTGAGCAAGCTATAAAGGAAAGCAAGGAGAAATTTGGAGAAGGAATTAAAGTTCAGGGTGAAGAATTAAAAACATTACGTTTTGCCGACGACATAGTAATTCTGTCAGATACAGCAAAGGACCTGGAAGAGCAATTGAACGGAATGGACAGTGTGCTGAAAGGTGCATATAAGATGAACATTAACAAGAGAAAAACTAGGGTAATGGAGTGCAGTGTAAGAAAATCAGGTGATGCTGAAGGAATTAGATTAGGTAACGAAACAATAAAGGAGGTAGATGAGTTTTGTTACTTGGGCAGTAAAATAACAAATGATGGTCGCAGTATAGAGGATATAAAATGCAGAATGGCAATGGGTAGAAAAGCGTTCTTGAAAAAGAGAAATTTGTTAACAGCGAATATTGATTTAAGCCTAAGGAAGTCCTTTCTGAAGGCATTTGTATGGAGTGTTGCCTTGTATGGGAGTGAAAGATGGACGATAAACATTGTGGACAGAAAGAGGATAGAGGCTTTTGAAATGTGGTGCTACAGAAGAATGCTGAAGATTAGGTGGGTGGATCGCGTAACTAATGAGGAGGTACTGAACAGAATTGGGGAGAAAAGAAATTTCTGGCATACCTTGACTAAAAGAAGGGATAGATTGGTAGGACACATTCTTAGACATCAAGGAATTGTGAATTTAGCGTTGGAGGGAAGTGTGCGGGGTAAAAACCGCAGAGGAAGACCAAGAGATGGATACAGTAAGCAGATTCAGACAGATGTAGGTTGCCGTTCTTATGTGGAGATGAAGAGGCTTGCTCAGGATAGGGTATTGTGGAGAGCTACATCAAACCAGTCTCCGGACTGAAGACCACAACAACAACACATATATGAGTTTGCCTTTTTTTTCATCTAATTCTGTAAGGTTACCCCTGTATATATTTTATACAATTTAGGTGACATGCTACATCCTTGATGTAATCCTTTTGTAACTCGGAATCCAGATGACAGAAATTTACCAATTTTTTATTTTTCAAATAGAATTTTATATACATTTTGAATTGCTTTTATTATTGTTGGATTAATTCATATTGACAGTATAGCTTTCCATAGGTTGGGTAAAGGCACACTATCATAGGCATTTTTATATCCAAAGGTAAAGCAGTCAACAATCCGAAGATTGGTTTGAACACCACAGTGCTTTACTAGGCATGGTCCTATACAGGTGGTATGCCGTTGCCTTCCTCCGACCTTCGAACTGACTTACCCAGCCATTTACAGGGGGACCTACAGTTTAACGTGGGTTCCGAACCAAGGTGCTAATCGGTATTTTTCACATCAGCAACACTGCCAGAGGTGAAAGTTTTGTGTCCCAGCCTCGTCGCCGCTTTTGTGTCTCGTTTCCGTCGTAGGTGTCGGTGTCCGAGTAGAAAGTCCGACACAGGAATAAAGGATGCACGCTTGTGCAGGTACGGAGGTGACCAGCCAGTGGGACAGCAGAAACTAGAAACACTAGAGTAAATTAGAACGAGATATATATTGCACAGAATGTATACAATACTTAACTTTTACATAGATCAGTACTACAGAATGCTGATACATAGTTGAGCTAGAGGCCTGCCTAGTGCCTATTCGATAGCAAAGTCTTCACTGGTGCCTATCTGATTCCGAAGTGTTAACTGGTTCCTATCTCAGTCCCAAGTGAACGATGTCGTTCAGTGGTGGCCACGAGCGGAGTTGTAACAGAGGGCGCTCGTGGCTGACGTCGTAAGAACGCCGCGCCGTGCGTGCATGGCGGCGCGCGGCGAAAGTAGGTGGCGCGCACTTTGGACTTGTGCGACACCACAGAAAGAAGTGGAAAGTAACAGATAAAAATTCTAGGACCTGGCGGGGATCAAACCCACGACCTTTGGATTTGTAGTCTGGCACTCAACCACTGTGCTACGAATACCAAATGTATAGGTTGTGCTCCAACTCATTTTTTTTTTTTTCAATTATTTGGTGTAGACAAAAAATATGATCAATTGTTGATCTTCCAGCTCTAAAACCTGCTTGTTCTTCATCCTCCTTTCCTTTGTATTCTTGTTCTCAGAGGTACTTAATAATTCTTCCCTATAATCTACTGAAGGTATTGATAACTGTTATTCCCCTATAATTTTTACAATCATCTTTCCTTCCTTTTTTATGTATCACTGAAATATATCCACTTTCAAATCATTTGGTACATTACAAACATTGTCGAGCAATTTTTTCTGAATATGTGGTGCTCTCTTTTGTCAACTTGTTCTTGGCATTTGTTGCCGGCGTGTCTGCTGTGTCCTCAGTGCCGGCGTGACTGGCCACTAACCTCAGGAGAGCTTCACTCACTACCAACTTTGTTTCGTAACTTGTGAAAACAGAATTTACTATTTAAGAAAAATACTGAACATAAATTTATTGCCTACCACTATAGTAGCAGCAAAAACTAGTTCGCAGAATCAGGGAACTGGGTAAGAGTAGAACCTTGGATATGAAGTATCTTACTACTTTTAACTATCGAATAACACTTTCATTGGTAAACTAAGTTCACTAAATACGTAAGAGAGATTAGATTATGTATAAAACTTTCTCGGACTTCTTGCCGCGTCAATTCTTGATAAAATTCCGTGCCGGCCGCGGTGGCCGCGGGAACTGAGGCACTCCAGTCACGGTCTGCACGGCCACTACGGTCGGGGGTTCGAATCCCCCCTCGGGCATGGATATTTGTGCCGTCCTTAGTATAAGGTAGTTCGTAAGTAGTTTGTAAGTTTAGGGACTGATGACCCGTAGTCAAGCCCCATAAGCTTAACAAACATTTGAATAAAATTCCAAGCTTTCGAAGATATCGTCCATCTTCTTGTTGAGGAGCCGCTGACTGACAGTGCTGGTGCTGCGCTGGCCTTAAACAGCCCATGGACGGCTTATGACTGGGCGGCTTCTGATTGGTCGGCCGCTAAGTCACGCTGTCACAGATTCAGTCTACGTCTGGGAGAACAGCTGACAAGGGAAATGCCACAGCCGTTCTCAATGCTACTGACTACTATAGTAAAGCCTGATAAGGCACCCAACTCTGTCATACAGCAGAAAAATGTTGGAGCTACTAAAGAATTCTGGAATACCTGATGATGAAATGAAAAATCTCAGAGCTCGTGCTCCAAGACCTCCCAGGCTTTTCAGATTACCTAAGATCCATAAAGAGGGTATCCCTTTGAGACCTATCGTCTCTGCCATCGGTTCTCCTACTTACAAGTTAGCCAAGTACCTAACCAGGTTAATGACTCCAATAGTTGGCCACTGTGAACATCACATTAAAAACTCTCAGATGTTCATAGAGAAAATCAAACAGATTCGTGTCGGACTATATGATATTATAGTTAGCCTGGATGTGGTATGACTGTTCACAAAAGTTCCTGTGGAGGACACATTGAAACTCTTGGCAGAGAATTTTCCTCCAGAAACAGTAAAGCTGTTCCGCCTTGTGATGACAACCACCTACTTCTTGTATGGCGGTAAATTTTATGAAATGACAGATGGGATGGCTATGGGTTCCCCGTTGTCTGCAGCAATGGCAAACTTTTTTATGGAGAACTTTGAAGAACGTGCATTAGATTCAGCTCCTCTTCGTCCATATTCATTTCTTCGTTATGTCGATGACATTTTCATGATGTGGCCACATGGCTTGGAAGAACTCGAGCACTTCGTGGAGCACATGAATGGTATCCACTGTAGCATCCAGTTTACTGTCGAGTTGGAGAAAGAAGGAAGGCTGCCTTTCAAATGTTGAAATGTTTGTAAAGCTTATGGGACTTAACTACGGGGTCCTCAGTCCCTAAGCTTACAAACTACTTATGAACTACCTTAGACTAAGGACGGCACAAATATCCATGCCCGATGGGGGATTCAAACCCCCGACCGTAATGGCCGTGCAGACCGTGGCGGGAGCTCCTCAGTCTCCTCGAAGGCTGCCTTTCTTAGATGTTTTAGTACAACGGAAAACCGATGGGCGTCTCGGCCACTCTGTATATCGCAAACCAACGCACATGGATTTGTATCTCAGAGCACAGAGTTTCCACCACCCAGTTCAGAAGAGAGCCGTTCTAAACACATTAATATACAGAGCAAAAACTGTTTCTGACGAGGACCATTTGGAATCCGAAATTCATCATCTCAAGTATGTGTTCCGTAAGAACGGCTATGGAGCACGTGATATAAAGACAGCGTTTGCAAAGAAACGGAAACGGAATAATACTGAAGATCCAAGTGATGGACAACCGACGGCGTTCCTCCCTTTCTGTGGAGCCACATCGAGCAAAATAGGCAGAGTTCTGGGGAGACAAGGCATAAGATCGATTTTCCAACCACCTAGGAAAATTAAGGAGATGCTGCGCCCTGTTAAGGATAGCCTCGGCCTTAGGATTCCTGGAATATACAATATACCGTGTGAGTGCGGAAGTAATTATATTGGTCAGTCCATTCGTACCGTTTCCGAACGCTGTACAGAACACGAACGGCATATTAAAAACCGAGAACTGGGAAAATCAGCGGTCGCTGAGCACAGCCTCACGAATAAACATAAAATTTTGTTCGACGAAACAAAAATTTTGGCCCAGGCCCAGGCCCATACCGGGACTCTGTAACCAAAGAGGCTGTAGAAATAAGATTGTGTGAGAACAACTTCAATCGTGATAGCGAGTATAATCTTAGCGGTGCTTGGAAAAGAGCGCTCGATACAGAAATGCAGCACAGACATATCGCGCAACGTCTTCGATACTACGGAAGCTTGAAATTGTATCAAGAATTGACGCGGCAAGAAGTCCGAGTAAGTTTTATACAGAAGTGTCACCGTGAAAGACTTCGTACTCATATCAGATTATATTAGACTGATACTTGTTCTATAGATCATATATACAACATTTCTTAATGATGTGGAAGGTGTCAATTTAGTAAATCGTATCTATAAATGACAATCAATATTTTAAGAATTTTTTATTTTAATTTTAAGTTTTATCTAAACATTCGCTTAAAGTGTAGAAGGAGTTGCCATTCAGAAATTCCTTTGATTTCTTTTTAAATACCAGTGGGCTATGTGTCAGAATTTTGATGCTACTTGCTAAGTGACCGAAAACTTTTGTGGCAGCATAATTCTTTCCTTTCTGTGCCAAAGTTAGGTTTAACTTTGAATAGTGAATATCACCCTTTCTCCCCAGCACTATCCAGTTGAGCCTGAAGGGCTCTAATCTTCCCCTCCAGTTCAACTATTTTTCTGTCCCTGTAACACACTTTGCAAAACACCGCTACATACCCTTCAATGAAACCACCTGTCACAACAGCTGCATAGAACCCCAGCACGAACTTACCTACTGCAGCTCAAACACTTTGCATTCATGATTGTTACGAGATTTACTTATGTGATATCGACAATATATATGAACTACAGATACAAAGGGTTATTAGATATGTTTAGAATACTAAAATATGTGTAAGCTGTTAGTAAATGCACTTAAAATTGCGGTATAACGCTAAATCTGCACACTCGGAATTTAGGCCTAACAAGGACGAATGTAAACAAACCGAATTTTTCCGGATTACTGAATCAATACGTGAATAAAAAAACATTTAATGGTAAGCTTGATGAGCACACTAATAAATGTTTTTAGTTGCTTAACAGTGTTAAATACGTTTTATCAGCACCCAAATGACTTATCGTTTCCGATCGCACTGACACCGCACGCCTGGCCTTGATGTAAAAGATACGAATCAACAATAATATTGCTTGGCAAAAGCGATATTAAAGATGGGACATGACTAGATATATCACAAAAATATAACGCTTACCTTGCAAAAACCTAGAATATGAGACTTTTTCAGAAGCTCATTTCTTATTTATTATCAGAAGTATCATCCCGTACTACGGAAACCCACCACCTACTCAATTCCAAACACAATCGATATCTCATCAATAAATCTGATATTAATATTCCACTAAATAACGAATAGCCGATACACATCAATAGTGTACATCTATTCATTTGCTCTTAGCATAAAATTGCATAAAACGTGATATATCGGTTTCATACTCTTATTCGATAGAAGAGAGATAAGCTGTTAGAAATACAGTTGTGTTACGGTTTGTTTATTTGTGTAAGTTTCCTCGCAGAATATGATCAAACAGTCCACTTCAATGCATTTTGCTGTTCTTATAGACAGGTGTAGTACTGCTGAGTGGAACTCAGTTCTTCATTCCTTTACTTGAGTACAAACACGCAAAATACGAGCGAGAAGTCCCTCTCTTGTGTCCACTCTGCACTTGTTTGTACAATTCGCTCTTTAGCCACCCCCACAAACGGTATCCTGTGGCCAGCCGCGGTGGCCGAGGTGACTGAGGCGCTCCAGTCACGGTCAGCACGGCCACTACGGTCGGGGGTTCGAATCCCCCCTCGGGCATGGATATTTGTGCCGTCCTTAGTTGTAAGTAGTTTGTAAGTTTAGGGACTGATGACCCCGTAGTTAAGTCCCATAAGCTTAAGAAACATTTGAACATTTTTTTGGTATCCTGTGGGGTAAGCCCGGGTGGCCAAGCAATTACTGCACGGCGGCCAATCCAACGACCAGGATACGTTGTCTTGTCTTGTGTTGAGATACTGTGTCGCTGGCCGAGCGGAATGTGTACGAGCTCAGAGTACATAAAAGCCAAAGGGATATCCTCCACGTATTCTGGTAACGCATTTTGAAAGAAGTCAAGATATTGTGTCCCATTAACACGGTTATCTAAAACAACTGAAACGATGAGTTGGTCATCAATGATACCGCACCACACGGTGACTGAGAAGCGTCGTTGAAAATTCGTTTCACAGTAGCATGGAATTTTCACCTCCCCATATTGACAATGATCTATTGACAAAATTCTTGCTAGGCGGCAGCATCGCCTTCATGCAGATGTTGTATACAGCCGATAAAGTGGATGCAGACCTTCCTCATGTACTGTGCACATCACTCGGGTTTGGGGAATACCAAGCTGAACAGCACTTCTCCTAGAGCTAGTAGTTAGGCTGCGTTCCTCTACTAGAAGAATGTTCTCAACTTCATTAAGAGTTACAATATATATACACGACGACGTTACAGCGTTCATTTAATGAAATAAATCGCAATTTGCGATCACTTATGGCATCACTGTTCTAGGTTTAGATAGAATACCAAAGGGCGGCGAATGAAAATTTGTGCCCCGCCGGGATGCGAAATCGGGATCTCCTGCTCACTAGGCAGACGCGTTGACCACTCCGCCACCGAGGGGACAGTGACCAGCCTGACTGCAGAGGACTCTTCCCTGCACGTCTCCCGCCACACACAAATCTCCATTCGCCACGCTCTCTCTTTCCTATAACCACAGCCTATTTGTTCTGTAATGCTCGCAGCCACAATACTGTATTCCCGTATCAGGGAGAACAGACCATGAGGTATCGAGACACAATTAATTGTCGTCAGGAGCCCAGCCTCGGCTTGTATACAATTATATATTTTTGACGACGTTACAGCGTTCATTTAATGAAATAAATCGCAATTTGCGATCACTTATGGCATCACTGTACTAGGTTTAGACGGAATACCAGAGGGCGGCGAATGAAAATTTGTGCCCAGCCGGTATTCGAACCCTGGATCTCCTGCTTTCTAGTCAGACGCGTTGACCACTCCGCCTGCCTAGTAAGCAGGAGATCCCGGGTTCGAATCCCGGCCGGGCACAAATTTTCATTCGCCGCCCTTTGGTATGCCATCCAAACCTAGTACAGTGATGCCATAAGTGATTGCAAATTGCGATTTATTTCATTCATTAAGAGTTTGTTGTATGGGATGTTCAGAGATTACATGTACGCTGGCTGGCGTACCACGTACGATAGACAGTGCGGACAGGAAGAGGACAGAGGCTTTTGAAAGGTGGTGCTACAGAAAATTGTGGAAGATTAGGTGGGTGGATCGCGTAAGTACTGTAAGGTAGTCGGAAGTGAAGAGGTGAAATAATTGCAATTAGTGAATACGAGGAAAAGTCTCATTCAGTTAGCTTCACAAAAGGGAAGTGACAGTAGTATATATAGATTGTAAGGCGTGCAGCAAAATTCAAAATGGCGGTCGGTGAAACCCAACGACCTATATAAACAACATAGACTGGCTAAGGTGCTGCCATACTTGAAGAAAATTGAAAGCTCGGCCGCCATGTTTTACAACGTCACGTAGGCGTAGCCAGTCGTCTGCTATAGTTCTCAATCATATCACTTTCACTTTGTGCAATGACTTAACAAACCATTCTCTACCTGCTTATTGTTATTTTTATAGCCAACCTAATATGGATAAAGGATAAATGATAGACAACAAGTGTGTGGTAGACAAATCGGAAAGTTTAATTACAAATGTCATATACACTGGATCGGCTAAACATAGTCTCATTCATACAAAAAAACATGCATTTTCACTGCCCTTTAAACAACATTAATTTCGTGTACATTTGCCTAATCTGCTTACCTCTTTCCTCCGCAGATTTGGCTTTACATAAATGATGTATTCTACAACTGAAGTAATGTTTTAATAACAGCTTTATTAGGCTGGATTCCTCCCGAAATTCCATGGAAAGTAGGTCTGTTTGCCAACATTCTAAATAGATCTATATACATTCGCAAAAGAAATTTTTTTCTTCCCTAATGATGCTTCATGATTCTTCAGAACCGTTTCTGCCACTTCGAAAAGTTTTACAAGATCTTTATAGGGATTGAACAGACTGTCTTTTATACCCTTTAATCCGATTAGTCCTGTTTTACTCTCATTTTTAGTAGCAAGGAGAACTTCCAAGCAATCTAAACACTTAAGTTTTTTACTCACTTGCGTAGTGATGCTTCTAGAAATATATTCAACTACTTATTCGGAATATAATGTCAGCATTTCGTATTCTGACACATAGTCATGGTCAAACTGTATAGGCCTACTGCTCTCTGAATGACTTAAATCATGATTTGCAATAGGTAATAAAAGAGGTTCCATGTCTCCTACTTGGCTACATGACATTGAAATTCATTTATCTATTAGCCAGAAGCCGCTTTGTATCATTTGCTGCATACATGATTTCTCCTCAAAATGCGATGAACAGATATAACTATATGCAGTAGGTTTCCATTTATCTCGCCTCGTATTGGCTAACCATCGTTTTGTAAGTTCTTCATTTTTCAAAGGAAAACTAAAAAATATAATTACAGCTTACTTTAGTTACAGTGAAACATATACATAGCCCATAGGACTACTGTATGCAGAAATGTGGTAAGTACAAAAGACGAGTACACGAAATGTTAGAAACGAAAACATACAAATACTAACTGAAAATACGATATTACAACAGTCTCATTACTGCGATTCGTACATTTATATGCTGCGCATACACTCGGCATGGTTTCAACTTAATAAATAACCTTTGAAGATTACTACGATACATAAACTGTGAAACCAAAACACTTAAATAGCGTCGGTCTAACTTTCGTATTCGGCGCACTAGACGTTTAATCCTAGAGGACACCTACCTTCATTGGGATAACCCTTTTCCTTTTCCACCCCTGCAAACGAAACTGTCCCTCCCATACCCGGCGATTGTACTCAAACAGCCGATTCAAGATCTTGTTTACTCAGGGTTAGAGCAACAAGGGTACAGTTGTATTACCCAACTCTTCATGTTCCCGGTCTTCTCACGATACCAGTGGGAAATCATCATCCGAGACTTACTACATCTCATCACAGGCCGTCCTTGGAACAGCGACGATAAAGTGATAGAATACAAGCGACGAAACGAACGTACAACTATGATGATAGAAACGAGAAGAAGATTATTCACCCTTATTCTTCCACCACCGAAGAAGAAACGTCCTATTAGAAGAAACTAATAATATCAACAACAAGAAGAAGAAACACCACAACACCTGAGAAATACGGGGCAATGTAACACCGGCCACGCAACAGAAGAAACTAAACAATTGCAACAAAGCAAGCCCACTGCGGCACCTGAAGTAATAAAGACCAAAGAAGTTCAAACCTATAGACATTCCTCATTTCCGCAAAAACATATGAAAATAAAGACAAATTCCTAAGTTCCAAAATTTCCAACCCACTGAAGAGGCAGGTAATGCTTTCCAAGTAAACCCTGCACCAAATAGCCTAGTTATAGCCTTAAGACATCGGAGTGTGTTTAAAACAATGGCTGGCACAGTTCCTGGTTGCTGCCACAAGGAGCGCTGTTCACCCCCTACTGTACACCCCCGCCAGACTGGTGCCACCTCCGACCGCCCCCACCAGCCACCCGCCTCACACCAACTGCCCCGAGTAATTTTATTAAATTTGCGTATCAATTTAATTTTGAGCAACTTAACTGTACGCCACCACTGCCCGCCCCCGCCCCCGCCGCAACCACCCCGCCCCTTGTTTCACCGCCCCCGCCCCCCTTTTGGCGGAAAATTTAAAAAAATCAAATTGCATATCAATTTAACGGCAGCCACCTCCGCACGCCTGCCTTTCTCTGCACTCAAACGCGATTTCTTTCTGTATATTTCTTATGGGGATTCCTTGCTGTGAGCTAAAGTCAGTCGGGCAGACTGTTCTATCCGATAGATTTCCTTCATTTTTGTTTTAAATCAAAGGTATTCGTTCGGAGATTTGTCATAAGTATCAGAATTAACTTAAGTCGCTGCTTCCTTTATTTTTATTCAAACACGGTAGTCTTCTGTCCTTGCATTGGATATTTTAATCGGTTTGTTTTACGATATCTTCGGTTCTAATTAAGGTACGCAGTTATTTTATACCTAACAACATTCGGTGGATCAAACTCTTCAATTTTCACTTTTAAACGTTTGTATTGATCGATTCTGAAGAAAGCAACTTTTTCTCATTCCACTAATGGTGCGAAGTATTCGCATGGGTCCTATTCGCACGGGTCCTCAATCTTTCTTATATATTAAAAGAATCAATTTTATAATTACAATTGATTTTAAATAACTGTCATGACATTAATTTAAGAAAACACAAGCTTATAAAACATTCGGTACACTTTTACTATTTATAGTAAAATATTTTTAAATGATAAATATTTCATTTTACTTATTTCCATTTCACATGTCTGGCCACTAATGGTGCAAAGCATTTGCATGGGTCACCTAGTATATTCTAATTGTATGGGAATCTGCGTGTGATACTTGGATAGTGATACTTATTAGTGTGAGGGGGGAAAATTAAAATTGTTGTCTATCAAAAGGTTGTATACCCTTTTGAAATATACATATAGTGTATGTATCAGAGTCAGAGAGAAGGGATCTATTGGTGGAACATAGTCTGAGACATCAAGGAATCGTCAATTTAGCATTGGAGGGAAGTGTAAGGGATAAAAATCGCAGAGGGAGACCGAGAGACGAATAGAGTGAGCAGGTTCAAAAGGATGTAGGTTGTCGTTCTTATGCAGAAGTGAAGAGGCTTGAACAGAACAGGGTAGCTTGGATAGCTGCATCAAACCAGTCTCAGGACTGAAAAGACAAAAACAACAGGTATCAAAGTAATCTATGTGAAATTAACCAGGTACATAATGATCATTCGTTTAAGATGAAATACGTTTTCGTCAAAATTATTGCTTTGATCGCCACACATTTTTGGACTCACAGAAACGAATATATATGAGAAGCCCAGAGCCTGGCCATCGATGCCTCGGGCTGTCCATAATTACATAAGAGTTCCAGGGGGTGCAGATCAGTTCTGAACAACACGTTCTGAGGCATCCCAGATATTATCAATAATGTTCAAAACTCAAATGTTCAAATGTTTGTAAAATGATGCGACGAAACTGCAGTGGTCACCAGTTCCTAAACTTACAAACTACTTGAACTAACTTATCCTGAGAATAACACACACACACACACACACACACACACACACACCCGTGCCCGACGGAGGACTCGAACCTCCGACGGCGAACGGCCGCCCGCGCTTTAAATGCGCACGGCTATTCCGCAGAGGCTCAATAATGTTCATTTCTGGGGACTTTGGTGGCCATCGTAACTGTTTAAAATCAAAAGAGTGTTCCTGGAACCATTCGCTAGCAATTCTGGACGTGTGGGGTGTGCCGCGGTGGAATAGCCGAGCGGTCTAAAGCACCTCGCTGCGGAGCGCGCGGTTGCTCGCCGTGGAGGTTCGAGTCCTCCCTGGGGAATGGTTGTGTGTGTGTTTGCCGTAGGTTAGTTTACCTAGGTAGTTTGTAAGCTAAGGACTGATGACCACGCAGTTTGGTCCGATAGATTTACAGACATTTGAACATTTTCGTGTGGTGTGTCGTGTTGTCCTGCTGGAACTGCCCAAGTCCATCAGAATGCGCAATGGAACTAATGGATACCTGTGAGACAGCCAGGATGCGTACGTAGGTGTCACCTGTCAGACTCGTATCTAGGTGGATCAGGGGTCCAACTGCACGCGCCCCACATAATTACAGAGTTTCCACAAACTCACACACTTCCCTTCTGACATGCAGCGTAATGGATTCATATACAATTGGAAACAAGACCCGTCAAACCAGGCTAGATGTTTCCATTTGTTGACAGTCCACTGTCGAGCCCAGGTGAGGCGTAAAGGCAGAGGTGCGGAAGTGCTCCACAGGTGCGCAAATGTGAGGCAGCGACATCTGTTAGTAGACACGAGTACACAATGAACGGCGACGACTTCGCTTGGTGGTTGATGCAAGAGCCCAACACACGCAGCCTCGTTTCCTCTATGGGTAGAAGCATGCACTACACGAGCGGAGCCGGCTGCAGAGCACTGCACACGTGTACAGTTTCTGGCCGGCCCCGCCGTAAAGCTTTGTATCGTGCAGTCAGCAAGTGTACACGAGTCGGCCTTTGACTCCGAAACCCCATACCGATTATATTTCGATGAATGGTTCGCACGGTGTCACAAGTTGATGCCCCAGCGCTGAAATTCGCAGGAATTTGCTGAAGGGTTGCATTTCCTTCACGTTGAACGATTCTCTTTAGTCGTCGATGGTCCCGTTCTTGCTGGCTCTTTCTCGGGCGCAGCGATGTCGGAGATTTGATGTTTTACCGGATTCCCGATATTCACGGTATACTCGTAAAATGGTCGTACGGCAAAATCCCCACCTCATCGCTACCTTGGAGATGCTGTGTCCCATCCCTCGTGTGCCTATTGTAACAGATGTACAAACTCACATAAATCGCGATAACCTGCCGTTGTAGCAGCAGTAGCCGATATAACGCCGCGCCGATACTTGCTGCCTTCTAGAGGCGCAGCGGCGTCTTCTGAGTGTTCACATATCTGTGTGTTTGCATACGCTTACCTATACCAACTTCTGTGGCTCTTCAGTGTATAAATACCACACAACGTCGTGACGATTTCTCGGCAATTCACCCGGGCGGTGTTTAGGCGTTGCTGGAGCGCCTGGTGGCGGTGAAAGAGGGTCGTGGTGAGGGGTGGATGGGGGGAGGCTGCATTCAGACACAGAGTAACATATACAGAGAAGCAGCCACCCCTAAACCACTGTCCTACGCTCCTCTCGTAGTTCCGTAAGATGCTAGCAGGTGTCAGGCGGTTCCCTGGCTTAGTACCGGTAGACCACACTAGAGGCACTTCTGAGGGTAGCGTGGAGGGGAGGCTCGTGCCGCCTGCCACGAGTCCACGGCTGTGTCCAGCTTGCTGCCGTTTGAGAGGAGGTGGTGGTGGGGCAGCCGCTACTTGCCGCCTGCTCTGGCCAGTTTAAAGGGCTGCTTCTGACCGCAGTGCCATCATGGGACATCTTACGGAACTGCTTCAGCACCCCCAGCCCCGCACCCCTGAGCGTGGGACCGGGCCCTTACAGAGGTTTCCCGTCTGTATATATTTGTCTGTGATTCAGACTCCAGCAGCGCCTGAAGTTGGCAGAAGTCAGCGTGCCGGAATGTCACGACTTTTGGACCCCGCCAACCAGCTGAATTCCCAGAAATTTCCAAGAATTCCATATGTCTGGAAAACGTAAAATCACACCACACACTTCATTTGATAACTGAAACGGTGTTTGTTAAAAGGGCGTAAATCTAAAAATCATAATTTTACAGGAGAGACAGAAAACTGTTTTGCACAAATAACTTGGATACTGGACCTCTTTTTTTGGTCTTCAAATTTTGTTTTGGCCTATAGTTTGTCGTTGAAACAGTTTTTAATCACTTTTCATTAATGTATGCATGAAATACAACCTTAATTAGCTATTGAATTTACGCCCTTTTAGCAAACAATGGAACTTAAAAAAATATGTTTTCTTGGAAACTGACATAAACCACATTTTATTGCTAAAAATTTAATGAATAATAAGTAACATATTACAGAGTGAGAACACTGACAGTTATTGTTAATATAATTTGTAAATTAGAATTTTATTATTCATAAGAAAATAATCGTATACAGAACACACACTGTGCGGTCAATTTTAATATAGTGTCTGTCAAGATGTAATTTTAATTTTCCCGAGCTGAGAATGTTAATTGATTAATTCTTCATAAAAGATTTTGTATATGTCTTCAATGTATGGTAGAATTTTATCGTGTCCTTCACTTTTTCTTTCTTCAGTGGCAGTTTTTCTTCAGGGTAGGCCACTACATCTGGGAGCTGAATCGTGATATGGGAATTGTGATAAAGAATGAACGTGTTGGCAATTAATCCATTAATGAAGTGTCTTGTAAGAACAGTCCCTGGATGCTGATTATCGTGCACAAAATGGTAGAAGTTACTAATTCGAAAGTGTACTCTCTTAGCGGGATCCTTGTCGAACACTTTCAACAGATGCAGATTATTTCGGTAATATTTCGGCCACTAATCATTGAAATGGTATATTGTAGGGTTGGTGGTACCAAGTTTGACCATTGTAAATTTAAGAGGCGCACTACTTTAAATTATCAGTCCAGCACTTCCGCCCTTTTAACATAGACGCTCAAATTTGATAAGAATTTAAGCATTTGCAATTGGATTTTCAAAGCCCTGTTAACATAAAACGATGTGTCTACGGTAGGGGAACGCAAATCGTCAAAAAAGTGGATTTTGGAAAAAAAATGTGAGTTACGCCCTTTTAACAAATAGCTATTCAACTATGGTATAATTTTCGTTACATTTTAGATATCTTCTGTTGTAAAGGGAAGAGGATAATGTCCTGACGTTACCTCTGGTCGGGGAAGTCTTTCGTTGCCCATTGTGTTCCACAGGTAAGTCTTCATTCGTTTCGACATGGAAAATCAGGTGTCAGCTTGACATGTTGATGGCAGTAGGAATGAAGTAGCACATATTTTTCTGTACTGAAGGTTTTGTTAAATATAAATGTGAAAGCTGAGATCCAGACATACTGCTATTGCTATAGCCAAGGCCGTTTTGTAAGGCACGTTCAATGTCATCCAGTCATGGACTGAACAGTGATGACAAAATGCGAAGCACTGACGCGAGGCCACCAGTATTCCACCAGCCTGCGTCGTGGGGGCCACCCTTACCGAATCGGCAGATGTAGAGATGCGCTCCATGGATGGGAAAAGTCCCTCCCCAGAATGTGGACTGGCACACTCGGCGACTGCAGATACTGCGGTTCATTCAGTGACTTTTTGTCTGGGACTAGGGGTACAGAATATATAAAAATAAACTAGATGTTAATATGTAAATTAAAATGCAGAAAATTCTTATATAATTTAAGGACGAAGTTATCATAGTGCGTACTACTTGTTTACATTTGAGCATTAACAACGACACGGTAGCATGTCACCCAGTCAGCTGCTGACCTGTAGCTCGCCCACCCACTATGTTTGTGTCAACCTAAATACCTTGCACATTGCTTTAGCCAACACAAGGCAATAATCAGTCAATACCTATTTGTTTAGTTTTCGCGATTATTGGTTCTTTTATTGCTGCTAGGTGCTATTGTAACCTATCCACCCTCTTGCTAAAATCTATGTAAAAGGTAGCATCCGTACTGGGGAATGTGGCACGTGAAACATTAAAATATCACCACCTCAAATTACCACCTGCCTCTAAATATCGACTCGAGTGTTAACGTTAAACTACTACAGGTACATGCTCTTGACTTACCATAACGCTAGTGGAACAATGCAAATAGTTTTCCTCTTATTTCGGATTACAAACGCACCTGTAATTAGGATTTGTCACTACAGTATACAATAATAACACGATAAGCGGTAGCACTTACACTAAATACAACTGCAAGTAAGAACCGAACTGATTAACAAAAGAACAACGAAGCTCATAACAGTGGCGTAGAGTAGGGGGGGGGGCGGAGTTTTACTGAAGAATACAATATACTCAACTTCTATAAAGTATGTCTCTTCTCTCGCAGTTGCGTCTTCTTCTTCTTCGATGCTAGCTGCGCTGAGTCCTAGTGTTTAAAATGTTTGTTAAGCTTAAGGGACTTAACTGCGGAGTCATCAGTCCCTAAACTTACGAACTACTTATGAACTACCTTATACTAAAGACGACACAAACATCCATGCCCAAGGGGGGATTCGAACCCCTGACTGTAGAAGTCCTAGTGACTGCCTATTTCAGAGCCGAGTTCAGATGGCCTCTTCCAGACGTATGTCGGCCTAGATATAGCCGCTTGTAGAGGGCGCGCTTCTAGGTTACTCCCTCCAGGATGTGCGGCGCCGGCGTGTGATAGGCTGCCGGTCATCTACTGCCTTCTCAACGATCGTTCTCGTGCGTCTGGCGTTTGGCGCTGATTTTACGCCACAACATCACCCTCCCTCCAAAGCGCAGGGCCGTTGTCGTGTAGGGAGCTCGACAACGGGGGATCAGTCAGGCTCGTGGACGTAGTGATAGACCGGAGTCTGTAGCTGCAGAGGACGACAGACTAGCGGCCAGGCCCCACCATCTGGCCTGAGCTCGCGAGGGAACGTCCTCCGGGGAAACCTCCGAAGGGCTCACGTCCACGACCTGCGGCCCAGATGACGACGTAGACAGTGACGTCGGTGACGACGTCGGCGTCGGATGCTGCGGGGCATGCTGGTCCAAATCCATTGGGATGTCGAGTGGAGGCGGAGGCGGCAAGGGCTCCGTCTCCTTGAAGTCGGGCCACGGTGCCGTGGAGATCTGCTGTGGGGACGACTGTGAACTATGCCGTTTGTAATGAATTAATATATATATTTAGGACAGCAATTAATTATCTTGAGTCGTCACCATATTTCTCCAAAATATGGAAAATTAAAATGTTACTGATCAACTATGATGTGATCATAGATATTTTCAAACATATAATAAATATTCCTACTCTATTGCAATTTATCAGTTGTACCAAACAAAAAAATGTACTTGAAAAATTATTGGTAAACTGTGGAATTTAACTATTTTGTTTCCCCTCCAAAATAATGAAAAAGGAATGTTCTTAAATGAAAGACGATCTGCTCAAAATCAATTTATTATAATTAAACATGAAAAATAAATCAGATCACATTTCCTTTCATGTAAAGCAGATAATGGTATTCAAACAATCTTTTTAAAATGTTAAAATTTTGAGACACAAAAATGACTGGCTGAGTCAATTTTTTTTTTTTTTTTTTTTTTTTTTTAATGTTTGTAAATCTATCGGACCAAACTGCGTGGTTATCAGTCCGTAGCTTACATACTGCTTAAAACTAGGTAAACTAACCTCAGGACAAACACACACACCCATGCCCCAGGGAGGACTCGAACCTCCACGGCGAGCAACCGCGCGCTCCACAGCGAGGTGCTTTAGACCGCTCGGCTACTCCACCGCGGCGCTGAGTCAAAGGTCGGAGGTTTTGCAAAACAGAATGCTATTAGACTGGCTACACAGGGGCTTGAAATTATCTTTAGCCCTAAGCTCCCCAGAGTAAATAGGCAGATCTCAAAAGAATAAAATAAGGGACAGAATCCAACAAGTCTGTTTCATATAACCCCTCAGCAAGTGCGTCAACTTACCCACACAGATGATCATTGACGGCAGCATCTCAGGCTCGCAGGCAGCAGGCGGTGGGAGCGGATGAGCTGAAATTTTTATCCGACCTTAATTGCTGCGACCTATTAAGCAGGGTCGACATGTAACTTAACACAGCATCACTAGCATCGGCGTCGCTAGGCAGTTGCTGTGCGATTCTATCACGCTAGTAGACTAATCAATATTTTGCATAGGTGACACAAAGGCCACTTGACACAAATCGACCAGTCACTTGCGTAATAAGATCTGTAAAAAAACAGTGCCTGATTCGCAAAGGCGCGAATACTCAAATAGAGACTTCTATCAAAATGAAAACTAAACTGTGGCCGCTCACAGCGTAACCACCGGACAATGTAATGTCCGTGAAGTAAACACAAGTTCTACAAGGTCCGAATCTTCGGAATCAAACACAAGTCTAACCAGAGGACCGTTTAAGACGATGTCCTCCCCGCGAATCTAAACGGAGTATTGTGTGTCTCCCAAGGTCCGTACACTTTGGATGCTCAAACAGGAGTCTCCCGAGGTCCGTACACTTCGGACGTTCACACAGGAGTCTCTCGAGCTCCGTACATTTCGGACGCTCAAACCGGAGTCTTCCGAGGTCCGTACACTTCGGACGCTCAGACAGGAGTCTTCGTGCCTACTCACGCTCTGCCGCAGCTCACGGCAAGTGACGGGCAGCCACACCCACGCGCGAAAGATGCACCAATCTCTGCTAACGGCTACTAGTCAAACCAATCGGATGGCATAGCGCCGTTGACAAAGTGCTTAGCTGTCATACTAAAATAATCTGCCGAATCAGGACGCGTTCTCTGCGGCTGCCAAGAGGCTCCGCCCACGCCACCAAAGCTTCCCGCGGATTTCACCGTTCCCAGGGTGAATGCTCTGCAAGGAATTTCAGTTTGCTCCTAGCTACGGTCACACGGCCTAAAAATGTTGACGTCGTGCTATATATACAGCCGCTGGAGCCAAACCCCTGGGGTGCCAGACGGGCAGAAAGCTTTCCTCTCAACCTAACCATTTGTCACACTATGTTCAAACTCTGCTGCCTTCAAGGAAGTTTTTTAGATAACGCCTAAGGGCAATACGTCTCCATGAAAAGCCGGGGCCCAGAGCACTCTGTTATTGTTTGTATCCGGCAAATTCCTCTCTTGCGGAACGGCCGAATGACTAAAAAGGCTGTTCCCGCTATCGCCCACCGTAAACCGCGGTCCAGCATTGTGTAAAGCGTCCCACACACTCTAAAAAATTCTGCCAGGTATACTCCGCACGTCGGACGTAGTGTGGCGCCGAGCAGGTCAAGCCAGCCCCTCTCGTCCTTCCCCGAAGGCGAGCGAAATTTGGTGGGAGGGGGAGACCTGCAAGAGCTTCTCTGCTCTGAACGGCCTGACCGTACCCAACACGGAAAACCACTTTTTAGCAGCCAAGTTGCACCAATAAACATTAAAATCCCGAAATTTTCATATAAACATAGAATGTACTACAATCCCAGGAGCCCATCACCCCTGATGTGTCCCCAAAGGCACAGAAATCAAAATTAAGAAAGATCTACAGAGAAAAATGTTACATATTTCAATAATTAGCGTAAAGAGAAAGATACAGTAACACAAGGTTAGTATGAAAAATAGACTACTTACAGCCCCCGTCTCACACGACTACGCGACCGCCAAAAACTCTGAAAAAGGCTGGGTTACACAGAGAAAAGAGATACTTGTGTGTCGGCGGCTGATGCTTCAGGCGGCGCGGTGGGTGGAGCAGATGGAGCAGGGTGCGGCCGTGCACAAGCTCGGCCGGCGATGATCCTTCGCGTGGATGCGAACGGTAAGACAGTACACTGTGGCGTTGTCTGTTCTATATGCGCGTCCATACCCTGACAAGTACAGTGTCATCGTGCCAATTGCTTAGTGTGAAGTAAGTCCAGTACTTCTTTCTGGATCAACACACGCGATTGTTCAGTGTTAGTTGAAACTAGAATGACACCAGCTAATTTGGAATATCACGTTGGGAATGAGGCCATTCTGTGTGAAGAGGCGCAGCAAAATTTGTAAATCGGGGTCTGTTTCTGTGGCCCGAGCAATTTTCCTATTGTCCAACGGGAAGGATTGTAAGAAATTATCTTCATGTGCATCTATCTGACAACAAGACATTTTAGAAGCGACAAAGTATTTATCAGGGCCAATCGGAAGAGGGGAAAGTGTGTCAGCATTTCCATGGATATTTGTGGGTCTGTACACAATCTCGTACTGATACTGCGATAAGAGCAATGCCGAGTGTTGCAATTTCTGTGCCATGAGAATAGTAATCGGCTTGGCTGGATGAAACAATGACTGCAGTTACTAAATAAAATTTTCTCCAGTGCAAATAGTGGTGGAATTTCTTGACACCATACACAATTGCTGAAGCTTCCTTCTCAATTTGAGAATAATGGCACCGTGTGTCTGTCAAAAGTTTGGACACTAACGCTATCGGACAGTCCGTATCGCCATGTCTATGTGACAGCACTGCACCTAGACCAGACGATGACAAGTCAACTTACAAAAGAACTGTTTTCTGTGGATCAAAGTGCACCAAACATCGATAACTGAGCAATGCATCTTTTAACTGTTGAAAGGCGCGTTGGAATAAACCTAATATAGTAAGTCAACTTTCCTAAGACGGACTGTAATTCGTTCACATCTTTTGGTGCTGGCACGTCGCGAATGGCAAGCAAATGTGATTGCATGGGGCGCACACCTTGACTGTTTATCACGTGTCCTAGGTACTGAAGTTCTGGTTTGAAAAAGTCACAGTTATCTAAGCGACACTTGTGACGTGCTTCTGACAAAACTTGAAAGAATTTTCTCAAATTTGCAATGTGTTCTTCTGGGGTACGTCCGGACACTGCTATGTCATCCGAGTAGTTTGAACAACAAGGCACCCGAGCTGTAAGCTGTTCCAAATATCTTTGAAAAATTGTGGGCGTGGATGCACTGCCAAACGGTAGACACAAATATTTAAACAAGCCCAGATGAGTATTGACTACACAAATTTTCTGTGATTCTTCGCCGAGTGGCAGCTGAAGGTAGGCATTGCGCAAATCTATTTTTGAGAAATATTTTCCTGCACCTAATCTGTCCATTAAGTCTTCTGGTCGCGGGAAAGGATAACTGTCTACAACAGTTTGTGGATTTACTGTGGCCTGGAAATCAACACAAATGTGGAGGCTACCTGACGGCCTCAGTAAAATAACAAGTGGACTCGCCCACTGGCTAGCTTGTATTCGTTCAATTGGACCGCTTCCTTGTAATGTTCGAAGTTGTTGTGCAGCTCTGTCACGTAAAGTGAGCGGTACATCACGAGCTTTACAAAATTTTGGTGTGGCATTTTCCTTCAGAGTCATGTGTGCTGCAAAATTCTTAGCTTTTCCTAGTCCTGCAGGAAATAAAAGTTGGAAATCTTTCAGCAACCTGTCTACACTGTCTTTAGCATCAAAAGTGTTCACAACTAAAAGATTGTCTTGCACAGTAAAACCAAAAAGTTCAAAAAAATCTAGACTAAAAATATTCTCCACTTCGTAAGATTTAAGCACTTGAAATGTCACTGCGAACGGTATTCTGCAGGTAGTGGACACTGTCATAGTACAGGAATTTTATTGCCATTTTATGCTGTTAACCTTGTTTTAGTACGAGAAAGGCGCGGCGATCCAAACTGTTCATAAGTTTTCCAGTTGAACAGTGTGACTGATGCACCTGTGTCTAGTTGAAATTTTACAGAAATGTAATTTTACAGAAACTGACATTCATTTTTCTGGCCTGACGAACAACTTGTGCTACTTCTGTATCCTTGATGTTACGAGGGGCAGCCATGTGTTTTGAAAATACTGCATTTATTGAATAAATATTGCCTTGTCGTTGTATGGGCCGGAAAGGCAAATTTCGTTTCTTTTGCTGCAAGCAGACTGGTTGTATATGACTTTTCTTGCCGCATGCATAACATTTTGCTGACCGGGACTGATAGTTCTGCCTTTTGTGCTGCAAGAAACATTTTGGGCAAGAATTTACTTCCTTAGCGGGCACGGTTCTGTGTCTATCAACTTGTTTATAATAATAATTCTTCTTTATTATGGCTTTTGGTTAAAGTGACCATACAGCCAGCGGTTATTACAGTGGCAACATTACAATAGAATTAAAATTCTTACAACGTTTATCACAAAATTAAGAGGTATTTAACATCATACAGCCTTAGAAAAGAAGTAGAAAAATCATATGTACAAGACATAAAACAATACATATTTAACAGTACGAGTGACAGATGTAATACAACGAAAGTGCAAACAGCATAGGACCAAATGAGAGATGCAAAGACATATAAAAGTCAAAATATAATATAAAAATACTTATGCAGTTTCAAGCTGTGCATGTTAAACACACCAGCTCTAAAATTAGAGCTGTATGCCGGTGACTTGGAGGTAATCCTTCAGTAAACTGTACTTAAACTTGTCGAATCCATGAAGGAGGACAGTGACACTAGTGGGGAGGGGTAACCCCTCGCAACCAGCGTTCTGTAGAATACGCTTTGTGCGGCCGTGTACTTGGTGCACGCCAGTATAATGTGGTTGAGATCCGCCACTGCCGTTGCATCTTTGTCGCAATGCCGAGAAGCGATGATTTCCAAACGGTGTAGGTGGGCAGGGTAACATCCATGTCCCAGTCTCATCCGAATGATAGACGTTACATGACGTCTACTAACCGTCATCGACGAAAACCGTGGTCGAGAGGAGACATTTGGTTGTGTAGCTGCCAGGTGTCCTTCCTTAAACGCTTGAGAGAGGTGCCATTCGTGGTCTCAAGTGCGGTAGGCAGCTTTCCGAATCGTCGATCGGACGTCTGTATACGGACTCGGCGTGGGGCAGCGTTGTCCTTCCGTAATACTTCTCTTGGCGAGGCGGTCTACTGTTTCTTTATGGTGTATACCTTGATATCCTTTAATCCATAGTAAGTGGATGTCGATGCCCAGTGTCTGTGCATTTTTTATGGCCTCCAAGACGTCCAATATATATCTATTCGGTTCTTTGTCAAACGTCGGATGTTGTAATTTTTGCAGCACGCTTTGAGAGTCCGTGAGGATCAAGATAGATTCAAATGTTCGTGTGCCGTAATAAATGGCCTCCCTGATTGCCAGTAACTGCTGTGTAAATAGATGACGCAGGCGGAAGCGCAAACATTCGGTAGGTGCCGTTGGAGGGGCAAAAGAAGGCGTATCCCACCCCTGCTTCAGTTTTAGAGCCGTCAGTATAGATGTGAGCATGCTGTGGCCAATTGCGGAGAAGAAACTTTTCCACGTCGAGAGTGATGTTGGTCCCCGTTGTGTAGTCGGACGGCAAGTATGTTACCGGGACTGGGTTGAAAAACAGATGATACGAATAACGGAAGCAAGGAAGTTTGGTGTCTTGTATGATGAGTGGGAAGAGATGTCTCCATTTCTCATAGCTGCGAACCAGTAAAGGAATTCGGATCATGCCTATTCTGTGATGCATTTCTGTAAGTCTCCAAAATTGGTGCACCGTTTTGAGAGAGGCACAATCACATATTGAAGCTCGGCTGAGGAGGAAAATATCGGACAGCATCTGTCGACGTATAGTTAACGGCATTTCAGACGCTTCCACGAGCAAGGCGTTGGTGGGTGTTGACTGCATGGCTCCGATAACAAGACGAAGCATTCTGTACTGGAGCACATCAAGTTTGCGCAGGGTCGATTGCGCGGCAGTGGCGTAGACGATACTGCCATAATCCAAAACGGAGCGGATCAAGACCTTATATAGAGTCAGGAGTACCGTCGGATCGGCTCCCCACCAAACTCTGGCAAGTGTGCGCAGGATATTTGCAGTAGTGTCCACTTTGTCCAAGAGGTATTCAACATGGCGCGTCCACGTCAGTTTGCTGTCGAAGTAAACACCAAGTAACTTAGCATATGACCGAACAGGTAGTTTGTATGGACCGAGCTTAAGGTCTGGAGAGAAATAATTCTGTCGTTTCCTCGTGAATATCACCACAGTAGATTTTTCGGGCGACAGCGTGAGCCCGTGTTCTAACTCCCATTCAGCTAGTTTTTCACATGCACTAGTAAGCCATATGTTTGTCACCCAAAAGCACGACGAGTGGGCGTATATACAAACGTCGTCGGCGTACTGAAGAACTTTGACAGTAGGGTGAAAGATAGGGTCTAAGTCGGCAACATACAAGGCGTATAGCAAGGGGCTTAATATCGCACCTTGCGGGAGGCTACGGGAAACGATTCGTGGGCCATGTAACACATTGTCCTGGTCACGGATATAAACAGTGCGGCAAAAAAATAATCTGTATATAATTCTTAACACCTTTAGCGGGAGATACAAAAGTTGTGATTTATTTGTAAGTTTATGTATCAAAACATTGTCATAAGCCCTCGAAAAATCAAGAAAAAGAGCCGTCAAATACCCATTTGTCAGGAACGTTTTTTCGATGTGCATAGTAAGAGATGTTATATTATCGTAAGTGCTCTTCCCCTTGCAAAAACCGTGTTGTGTCCGCGGGAACAGGTCGTGATGCTCTAACCACCATTCTAACCGGACCTTGAGGAGACGTTCAAAGGTTTTGCACACACATGACGACAATGCAATGGGGCGATACGACGTTGCCTGACCAGGGTCTTTTCCAGGTTTCAATATAGGAACCAATACCTGAGTGGTCCAGTCGGTTGGAACAGACCCCTCTCTCAAGATGTCATTAAAGATATTCAAAAGAATAAGTTTTGCATTATCAGACAAATTGCGCATCATGGAGTAATGTATCTGGTCATGCCCGGGCGATGTGTCGGTCGAGGGCGGCAGCGCACTGTTGAGTTCAGCGAGGGAGAACGGTGAGGTGAGATCATCTTGAAGATCTTCAAAGGCGACATTTGTCGTGGGATCAATGGGTTCTGTCATGGCCGTAGGAGGTGCTACTATGTTGGCAAACTCGTCTATCCATCTCTGTAACCGCTTGGGAGGCATTGGTTTTCGTTTCAGTGAGTAAACTTTTGACCAAATCCTTCCGACAGGAGTGTGCAGGGATAACTGTTCACAAAATTTCTTCCAATGTTCTTTCTTACAGGTCTTGAGAAAGCGTTTGGTAGTCGCATCCATACGTTTGTAGGCGAGGTAGTTTTCCCATGTGGTTTGCCGTTTAAGACGGCTACATGCCAGCCTCCTTTGCGCCACTCGACGCGAGCACTCTTGATTCCACCAGGCAACCGGCAGTCGTCTGCTTCCAGTTACCACCCTCGTCTATGGGATTGACTGCGATGCTGCTACGTTGATACAATTCCTATAATGAGCGTATCTGGTTTGCGGTGACAACTCGGTGGAGAACGACGAAAGTTGTGTATCCATGATGGCATCATACTGAGACCAATCTGCCCTCCTGACATTCCATTTGCGAGTCGGCCGACAGACCGCGTTCGGTGTTGAGGCTGGTGAAGAGAGAAGAATAGCATAATGGTTGGAACCCATAGGGTAGGAAAGTACAGACCAGGTAAAGAATGAAGAAACAGACGCTGAATACAAAGTCAAATCGACGGCTGATGGTCTCTGTCCGGGTAATGGAAGTAACGTAGGGGATTCATCATTGAGGATGATAAGATTAAACTAGTCGATAATATCAAGAATACCATCACCCAGCCTATCGTTATATGCACACCCCCACAATCTGTTGTGTGCATTAAAATCCCCACAGAATAGGAATGGAGGTTCCAACTGTTGTACCAGAGCGTACCACTCTTCAATGGTAATGTATGACTGTGGTCGGCTATAGAGGGCCACAATAGTTATTCGACCAATTGGAGATGAGAGGTTTACTGCTATCGCTTGCAAACTTTCAATATCGTCATGAGAAATCATAGCTGGGGTGTGATACAGCATATTATTGATGAAGAGGGCGACTCCTCCTCAACCATCTTGGCGGTAAACGTGGTGTCCTTGGAAGCGTACGATGGTATCTGGTTGAAACCATGTCTCAGAGAGGGCTGCCACTGCTATCTTCGGAATCCAAAGTTCACGTTGAAGTACATCCTTGTTGGCAATCGCAGATCGCGCATTCCACTGCAGTATCTTAAATTCCGCCATTGTTGTTAGAAGTAAGGAGATCGTTAACAGTTGGAGAATAGGCTGTATCTGTAAAGTTCCAGGTGGCATTGTTTTCGCGTCTTCTATGAGGTGAAGGATAAACCAGATAATTTTCTCTATGATGTATTCACTATTGTTACGTGGTGTCACTGTTTGTTGACCGTACTGAGGAGGATACGGGTTGAGTGGTAAAGGGGCCTGTGGTAGATGTTGGGAGATAGAATATTCGTGACTAACATCTGAAAACCCCTGACGCCAGGCGAGTCTGGAAGCTTGTTTTTTCCCCGTGCTGCTCATGACGGAGATGACACCCGATCTGTCTGCTATGGGAACATCATTCCGTTGATACCCGTATTCCTTAGGTGGTGAACGCAACTGGGGCGCCACTGGCGGCATTGGTGGCCCCGTAGAACGCTCTTGTACGGCGACAGGCGGTTGTTGTAAATGCCTTGGAGATAGGGGCGGGAAGTCCGCAGAACTCTGAGGGCTAGGAGGCTTCCGTACGGCCGCTGAATATGTGGGATGCGGGCCACTGAGCGCAGTTCCTGACGTGGTGTACGCCCTTGCACGTTGTAACTCCTGCTGGTGGAGAAAAATGGGGCATGACCTATCAGTGACTGGGTGCTGACCAGAGCAATTTAAACAGGTCGGAATCGTCGCCGGGCACGAATCAGCTTGGTGCTGTCCGCCGCATCTGCTGCAACGAGTATGTCTTCGACACTGGTTCGCCCGATGATGAAAACGCCAGCAATTTGTGCACTGAATGACTGGGGCAACGTACGGTACCACTGGGCAGCGTGCCCCCAGAATAGCCACATGAGAGGGTAATCTCTGAGAGCGAAACACCACCATGCAGACTGGAATGGGTACTGTGAGCTCAGGATTTTGAAACTCACCCTCTGTTCTTTTGACTGTTAACTAGCCGTGTTTGTGAAGTTAACAATTGACTGCTTGCTCTCAAAATCTAATTACGGCGATATTCACACAGCGGCGGAAGTATACAGTTCCCTTAAGCAAAACTCTGATTCTATAAGTTAAGCAAACAGTCTTACCTTTACTGTAATCTTTAGAGGAAACTGCACACAATTAAATAATGATCCCCAGTTATGGATCTAAATCAGAAATCATAAATGTTGGCAACGGAAACGCAAATATTCTCTCCTCCAGAAGGGAGCAGAGACACAAGATACATGAACAAATTACCCCGCATTAATCCAAAATAAATGATGAGGGGAGAATTTAAATTAGCACAAAAGGATTATAGTTTAACAAATTAATTTAATGTTCAAAACAAGAACAACAAGGGGGGAAGACCATTTTCTTACAATTACAATAAAAAAACACAGCTTACAATGTGGAGAATGCAGATCGAAGGTTCACTCTCACACAATGAAATAGTACTTCGCTTCCATAACATGTCAAGCTAGTGGCTTGGGCTCATGATAAACTATCAGAAACAAACGCACTTGGTTTAAGACCACAAGTGCGGTCTACAGACGGAAGTTAAAGTTTCCCTAGAACTTCTAACTATACATTAAATCAAGATTTCATTAAATAATATCTAAAAACGGTCGCTCTGGCGTTCGTTTAGCACAGGGAGAAGATAACTACAGAAGGTTAAAGCTGTTAGATCAATACAGCACTCTACTAAGTCGGAACACAAAATATGCAAAAAGTTAACAAAATCAATTTCGAAGAGATTAAGACCGTGAAATATATCGTGTAACCATTCTTTCTGATTAGAGGAATGATATCTATTAGATAAGCAAGGTTACAGATTGCACAATACAGATTTCGGTCACAAAAATTCAGATAAGTGAAATATTCTATTTCATGAAAATTAAAAACACGATAGACGTCGTGCAACGGTTCTTTCTCCACAGAGGAAAAAGATCTATTTAATGGTAATAACCACGACAGGGAACACGCTATTCGGCGCACACGTGGGCCGACAAGTACACAGATTACAAGTTAGAATGGACAATTTTCGGGGAAAATTATCACGCTACACGCACTAGGAAACACCTTAGCAAATTAGCTATACAATTATTAACCACTCATGTGCACTGAATGATGGAAAAGCTGAAGGTTTAGTCTGATATCGTCCACGTGTTCTGTCGACAAAGTACGAACATATAGGCACCGCAAATCCCCGAAAATATTAGAATTCAACTACGATAAGAGCGCGAAAGACATTGAACATATTTAAACAGGCGAAGAAGTGATTTAAAAGTTATAAAGTGCAAGAACTATGCTAATGAAACACCGCCAGAGCCTCGGAATCAGATTCCAGCAAAAATCTACATAAAATTAGCAATCCTGTAGGAAATTAAGCAAAATCTCACTACTACACATAGTGTAGCTGCTACTCCTGGAATTAAACTCGTGAGAAGGCATAAGTACAACTATGGAGCCTGAAATAAACCAAGCCACGAGGAAAGAAACGACGACACAAAACAGACGAGACGCGCCTAGTACTTCCTAAACTCTCTTACATACAAAGTTTCATTCATTCTGTGGAAGCCAGGGCCAGTGGGAGCACATCACAGTACACACTAATAGATTTTTGGGGCCTCATGTACAACATAGACACTTAGAATTTTACATACAGATAGAACTAAATCAATATATAATGCCTGGTATCTCGCATATTGCGAGTGGAGTGTCTTGCTACACTAAAAAAAAAAGAGTCTGAAGCTCGTCAACATTTGTTCATGGGGAGTCAATTAAATGGAACACGTTATGTGGACGTGTTTCAATTCGAAGGATGTTTCTTTGTGTATCGTTTTATACTTGTTAGAGGATAAACACTTTCCATGGCATCTATTATCTCTTTGTCCGTTAGGCTGGTCTCTACATCATGGATAATGCCATACGTAGGGAGTAAAAAGTTAGGAATGTAAGCGTCGAACTTATGATCTTTGAAAGCGAGGACTTTTAGTAAGTTATTAGCAGCTGCAGCAGTTTTCAGTTAGACCTTAACTCTGTTCTTGCCTGAGGAACTAATGTCAACAATATCGTGCTTGAGGTGAGAACTGTAGGAGTACAATAACTTGCCCATTGACATGAGGTGGAGTTTGGCAATGTTTTTATCTAAGCTCTCCATGAAGACAACGTGGGGGTCTGCATATGTCCGACAGTACCGGTTATTGATACTCGGCCGAGTAACAGCGGCAGGAGAAGCAGATGTTTGTACCTGAGTGCGTTCTGTGTTTGCCTGTCCTGTGACGTCGGTAGAAGACGCGTGGGAAACCGGTACCTGGCTCATTTCACAGTCCGTGGCTGAAGGAGAGCCGACACACCCTGTCGTTTACTATGCGGACCACTTTCTTGCTGCTGTTGTGCAGCTGTATCGCCACTAGGTATTATTCTGGAGGGGTCGCAGGAATAGCTGAGGTGCTGACTAACCTGTTGTAACTCAGGTTTTTTATGTTGTTGCTGGAGGAATTGCTGGTGTTGCTGTTGTTGCAGCTGCTGTTGCTGCTGTTGCTGCTGGGCCAGTTGCTGTTGGAATTGTAGGTGTTGGTGGTGTAGAAGCTGCGGTTCCTGTTGCTGCTGTGGCCCTTGTTGTTGGTAGTTGGTAGTTGACTGTGCTGTACGTCAGCAGGGTTGTCGGACATCACCGGCAGCGGGAGAGCCGTCGCTGCAGGTTGATTACATATTTGCATGACGGACTGGATGACCTGACCCGTATTAGGTGGGTCGGCCATACCCTGAGTAGTACTGCTACCACAAACGTGTGGTTGATACAACGCACACAATTCCGGCGCGCACCACTCTGCACGTAAACGTTTCTTCCCGAAAACGCAGATACGAGAGTACAAACGCACGGAAGAAGAAGTACGTAGCACCACACTCGTCCGCGAAACGTAAACAAAGCGCGACCGCACAGAGCGCAGCGGTAAACGCGTACGGGTGGGGGAAGTAGACTGTATCAACTTGTTTATGCTTAGCGCGAACAGGAGGAAATGTATGTCGTTCGACCTCGCGCTCGCCGGCGCGTGACGTAGCTACAGTACACAGTGGAATTGAATCAAAGTTTTTCACTGCTATGGCACCTGAATCGTACTGTCCCAAAATCTGTTCGACTTAATGGAAAGACAGTTATGACATTTTTAGAATCTGCTCTCTAAGGCAGACATCAGTAATATTATAGACAATAGCGTCACGTAACATCACGTGTGAATACAAAGCTCCAGACGAACACTTAAGCCGGCCGCGGTGGCCGAGGGGACTGAGGCGCTCCAGTCACGGTCTGCACGGCCACTACGGTCGGGGGTTCGAATCCCCCCTCGGGCATGGATATTTGTGCCGTCCTTAGTTAGTTCATAAGTAGTTTGTAAGTTTTGGAACTGATAACCCCGTAGTTAAGACCCATAAGCTTTACAAACATTTGAACGAACATTTATACTTACACCTTCTAGTAAGACCTTGAAGATCTATTATCCACTGCCGGTATGTTTGGTTTTCCCTTTTCTACACAGAAAAAACTGATACCTAGCGGACACTGCATGTATTTGCTGTTCATAATAGCATGTGAGGGGTCCTACAACTGAATCATAAGAAAGTTCCGAAGGTTCCGCGGTGGGAAACAGTTTTTGACAAGAGGGAACGCTGGGGGGGGGGGGGGGGGGGCCTTACACATGAGAGGAAAAAGTTTAGTTTGACAGTACCTTGTATCCTGTGAACTAATGTCGTAGGCTTCAAACTGTTGCAACATTTTGTCCATTCCTCTTGTGCTTCGTCATATTGGCGAAATGTCGGAATTACTGGAAGTAGTAGCTGCTGCAGAGGTACTTGCGTATTTTGTGACACAGGTGAGGACAGAAGCTGTTGTACCGTACACAGCAGTCTTGAGCAGTTAAACAGGCAACCCACGCGTAATTGAAATATTCTAGACCTTATAGCCACAAACAGGCCTGACCTTATTAACGATGTGTGTGTAGAGACAGGAATTAGTGATCATGATATCGTCATAGCGTCGATGGTGACCAAAGTTCATAAACCAATCAAGAAGGCTAGTAGCGTGTTTTTGTTGGGAAGAGCCGATAAGCAAATGTTACGATCGCACTTCGAAAATGAATGGGCATCGTTTAATTCCGGGACTATGGATGTAGAGGAATTGTGGACTAAATTTAAGTACATTGTTAATAAAGGGTTAGAGAAATATGTGCCAGTAAAAACGATTAAGGATGGAAAAGATCCACCGTGGTATAATAATAATGTTAGAAAGCTGCTGAGAAAGCAAAGGCTGTTGCACTCTCGATTCAAAAAAGAACACGCAAATGATGACAGGCAATAGTTAGTAGAGATTCGTGCGTCTGTAAAAAGATCGATGCGCGAAGCGTACAATAATTATCACAGCCATATCTTAGCAAAAGATCTTTCCGAGAACCCGCAAAAATTCTGGTCCAATGTAAAATCGATAAGCGGGTCATAGCCCATTGTCCAGTCACTCGTTGATCATTTCGGAGCAATAATAGAAGAAAGCAAACGGAAAGCTGAAGTTCTAAATTTAACCTTTAAGAAATTTTTCACGCAGGAGGACCGCACAAATGTACCATCATTTGATCAATGTACTAATTCCGAAATGGGGGACATAGCAATAGGTATTTCCGGTGTAGAGAAGCAGCTGAGAGAGCTAAATACGAAAAAAGTCTGCTGGGCCGGACGGAATACCAGTTCAGTTTTACAAAGACTATTCTGCGGCGTTGGCCTCCTACTTAGCTTGCATTTATCGCGAATCTTTAATTCAGCGCAAAGTTCCTAAAAAAAGTTCAAATGTTTGAATAGCTCATGGGACTTAACTACGGGGTCATCAGTCCCTAAACTTACAAACTACTTATGAACTAACTAAGACTAAGGACGGCACAAATATCCATGCCCGAGGGGGGATTTGAACCCCCGACCGTAGTGGCCGTGCAGACCGTGACTGGAGCGCCTCAGTTCCCTCGGCCACCGCGGCCGGACAAAGTTCCTAGTGATTGGAAAAAAAGCGCAGGTGACTCCCGTTTATAAGAAAGGAAAGAGAACTGACCCACACAATTACAGGCTAAAATCGTTGACATCAGTTTCCTGTAGAATTTTGGAGCATATTCTCAGTTCGAATATAGTAAATTTCCTTGAAATGGAAAAGCTTCTTTCCGTGAATCAGCACGGGTTTAGGAAACATAGTTCCTGTGAAACTCAGCTTGCCCTCTTCTCACATGACATCTTGCGAGCCATGGATGAAGGGCATCGGGCGGATTGTGTTTTTCTCGACTTCAAAAAGGCGTTCGACGCGGTGCCACACTGTAGACTGCTAACGAAGATACGAGCTTATGGAATAGGTTCACAGATTTGGGACTGGCTGGAAGACTTCCTAAGTAATAGAACGCAGTACGTTGTTCTCGACCGCGAGTGTTCATCAGAGACGATTGTATCGTCAGGCGTGCCACAGGGGAGTGTGATAGGACCGCTATTATTTTCTATCTATATAAATGATCTGATGGACAGAGTAAGTTATAATTTGCGGCTGTTTGCTGATGATGTTGTGGTGTATGGGAGGGTGTCGTCTGTAACTGACTGTAATAGCATACAGGATGACTTAGACAAAATTTCTA
The DNA here is from genome assembly GCA_026315105.1 of Locusta migratoria. NCBI lineage: Eukaryota > Metazoa > Arthropoda > Insecta > Orthoptera > Acrididae > Locusta > Locusta migratoria. The sequence goes on along the minus strand of CM048755.1, from coordinate 791,979,605 downwards.
GTTGGTGCGAAGAATGGCAGCTACCTCTCAATGTAGAAAAATGTAAGGTGATGCGCATGAGTAGGAAAAACAATCCCATAATGTTCGAATACAGCATTAGTAGTGAGCTTCTTGATGCTGTCGCGTCGTTCAAATATCTAGGCGTAACATTGCAGAGCGATATGAAATGGAACGAGCATGTAAGGACAGTTGTGAGTAAGGCGGACAGCTGACTTCGGTTTATTGGGAGAATTTTGGGAAGATGTACTTCACCTGTAAAGGAGACCGCGTATAAAACGCTTGTACGACCACGTCTTGAGTATTGCTCAAGTGTTTAGTACCCACAGCAGATCGGTTTAAAGGAAGACATAGAAGGGGTAGAGACGAGCAGCTAGATTTGTTACCGGTAGGTTCGACCTATGCGCGAGTGTCACGGAAATGCTCCGGCAACTCAATTGGGGATCGCTGGAAGAAAGACGACGTTCTTTTCGTGAATTTCTGTTAAGTAAATTTAGAACGCCGGAATTTGAAGCTGAGTGTAGTACGATCTTGCTGCCGCCTACTTACATTTCGCGTAAAGATCACAAAGACAAGATAAGAGAATTTAGGGCTCGTACGGAGGCATATAGGCATTCTTTTCTTCCTCGTTCAATTTGGGAGTGGAATAGGAAAGGAAACTCCTAGTAGTGGTACAGTGTACCATCCGCCACGCACCTTACGGTGAATTGCGGAGTATGTATGTAGATGTAGATTTGTTGACTCTGAAACTGAGACATGTGCATCAGTTGCTGTGCATCGAACGCAGGAAGTGGCGGCGCTGTGGCAGTGCCAGTATTAGTGGAATAAGACATTTTGCAAAAACAACAAGAAGAAACAAAGCAAAAATATATAGAAGTTGACGCATAATTCTGCAAGAGAAATTCACAAAAGATTATATACTAGAATCGCCGTGATCTGTAATAAAGTAACAAACAAAATAATGGCGCAGCGTAATGTCAGCAATTTAACATCTCATCGCAATGTGGTTCGTAATCCTCTTCGACATTTGTTTAGTCGTCCCCGTCGCCATGCGTTTTGTCCTTCCCAGCCTGGCTTTCAGGAAAGGGTTCTATCAGGATGCGATGGGATGCGTTGACATCTAAAACAGCTGTACTGATTAGTAATATAAGTTTTATTGGTTGTGGCGTAAAGTAGACGCCACACGCCAGACGTAAGAGAACGATCGTGGAGAAGGCAGCGAGCGACCGAAAGCCATTCGCAAGCAGGCGCCGCGCATCCTGGAGGGAGTATCCGAAGATGCGCGCCATCTTCAAGCGGCTATATCTAGGTCGACATACGTCTGGACAGCCCGCCAGTTACTAGTGAGAACTCGGACAGTTACTATTCAGAACTCAGGCAGTTACGACGACAGAACTAGGACTGTACTAAATCAGAACGCGGCTACGAACTTAGTGGTAACTAGGTCACAGCACAGGTAGTATCATACAGACGACTCCAAGAGAAGCAAAAATAGAGAAGAAGCAGACTTATGTTCTATGGTTGAGTATTATCATTTTCATTTAATAAAACTTGTATTACTAATCTGAATAGTTGTTACAGTTGCCTTCATTTCCTGCACCAGTACCTTTATTGACGACTAAACCGGGACAAGGAAACAACAAATGGCGACGAGGACAACGAAGAACCATATTGCGACGAAATATTAATGTCTGAAAGTACGCTGCGCTATTAATTGTGCTTTATTACAGGTCTCTGCGGATTCAGTAAATAATCTTTTGTTTCTATTGCAGGGATTAGTAACTTCGTATATTATTACACTATTTATTATTATTATTATTGTATTTGCACCATGGCTAATGCTGCTAACCCTGTCACTGCCAGTGCACCGCAGCTTCCTGCGTTCGATGCACAGCCGCTAATGCGAAGGTTTCAGGTTCAGAGCCAACAAATTGCCTCGCTGCTGTCCACTGTGCAACAACTTCTGGCAGCATCTGTGTCTCAAACTACGCAAGTACCGCCACAGTAAATCGACAAACTGTTGTAGACAGTTATCCTTTGCCGAGACCAGAAGATTTAATGGACAGATTAGGTGCAGGAAAATATTTCTCAAAAGTAGATTTGAGCAATGCCTACCTTCAGTTGCCATTCGATGAAGAATCACAGAAAATTTGTGTTGTCAATACTCATCTGGGATTGTTTAAATCTTTGCGTTTACCGTTTGGCAGTGCTTACGCGCCCGCAATTTTTCAATGATATTTGGAACAGCTTACAGCTAGGGTGCCTTTTTGTTCAAATTAATTGGACGACATTGTTGGTTCAGGCCGTACCCCAGAAGAACATATTGCAAATTTGAGAAAATTCTTTCAAGTTTTGTCAGATGCAGGTCTCAAGTGTCGCTTAGATAAGTGTGACTTTTTCAAACCGGAACTGCAGTATCTAGGACACGTAATACACAGTCAAGGTGTGCACCCAATGCAATCCATTTGCTTGCCATTCGCGACCTCACAGCACCAAAAGATGTGAAAGAAATACAGTCAGTCTTGGGAAAGTTAACGTACTGCATTAGGTTTAGTCCAACCGCAGCTCAAATTGCAGCCCCTTGGCATCCGCTACGTCGTAAAAATGTTCGTTTTCTTTGTTCAAACGAATGCCAACGCGCATTTCAGCAGTTAAAAGAAGCTTTGCTCAGTGATCGATGTTTGGTGCACTTCGATCCAGAAAAACCAGTTCTTTTTCAAGTGGATGCCTCATCGTTTGGTCTAGGAGCGGTACTGTCTCATAGACATGGGGATACTGACCATCCAATAGCGATTGAGTCAAAACTTTTGACTGACACACAGTGCCGTAATTCTCAGATTGAGAAGGAAGCTTTAGCAATAGTGTATGGTGTCAAAAATTCCATGACTACTCTTTTGGGAGAAAATTTTATTTAGTAACTGACCACAAGCCTTTGCAGTCATAGTTTCATCCGGCCAAGCCAATTCCTACACGGACGGTACACAAGGTGCAACGTTGGGCTTTGTTCTTATCGTAGTATCAGTACGAGATTGTGTACAGACCCACAACTCGCCATGGAAATTCCGACCCACTTTCCCGTCTTCCGGTTGGCCATGACACAGACTTCGATACTACTGAGAGGTCACGTCGATGCACAGGAAGATAGTTTGTTGCAATCTTTCCCTTTGGACTACAGGAAAGTTGCTCGGGCCACAGAAAAGGACCATGATTTACGGATTTTGCTGCGCTAAATTCACACACAATGGCCTCGTTCACAACGTGACATTCAAAATTCACTGGTGCGTCGGTATTTTGCTAGACTGAATAAACTTTCAGTTCATAGAGGTGTGTTTCTAGTATCAAATGACGTGGACAATCGCGTGTGTTGATTCCGCGACGTTTTCAGAATGAAGTATTGAACTTACTTTATCAAGGCTATTGGGGAATGGTTCGCACTAAGTAATTTTCACGACGACACTGTACTTCTCAGGGTACGGACGACCAAATAGAAAAGATGACGTCACAGTGTTCAAATGTTTGTGAAGCTTATGGAACTTAAGTGCGGGGTCATAAGTCCCTAAACATACAATCTACATATAAACTAACTTATACTAAGGACCCCACACACATCCATGCCCGAGGGGGGATTCTAACCCTCGACGGGGAACGGCCTCGCGCATCGTAGCATAGCGCCTCAATGCGCTCGGCCGTCACAGTGTTCAGTGTGCGCTACCAATCAGTCAGCCCCACCTCAGAATGTTTTTGCGTGGCCTAAAGCAGATTCACCTTTGCAGCGAGTGCATATTGACTATGCTGATCTGTTCTGGAACACTAAGTGGCTTATTGTGGTCGATGCCTTTAGTGGTTACCCATTTGCAGAGCCAATGTCTTCTACGACTTCTAGTAGCACTATTAGGGCGTTATCTTCAATTTTTTTGTCCGGAAAGTTTCCCTGAACTGATAGTCTCTGACGACGGCCTTCAGTTCACATCGCAAGAATTTCGCTCCTTTTGTGATCGCAATGGCATTTAGCATCTCACCAGAGCACCGTTTCACCCGCAGTCAAATGGCGCTGCAGAACGCTTCGTTCGCACATTTAAGCATCAGATTTCCAAACGTCGTTCGGAGCACTGACAGGAGGCAGCTCTGCAACTGTTCCTACCGCTCGCATCCAAGAGAAGGGTCATCGCCGGCCGAGCTGCTGGACTTTGTGACACTTGCGCGAAAAGGGAATGTGTAGACACTTGCGCGGAGACCCGGACGCTGCAGGTAGTGAACAGGGTGTTCCAGAAGTAGCGATACACCACCCCTACTCCTCGCCCTCCAGCCGCTACCTGTGCCGTATTCAGGGAAAGGCCCACCGAGCGAGGTGGAGCAGTAGTAACGGCCCGGAGATATCACAGCCTCATTCAACAGGGAGATAACACGTCATACAAATATCACTCGATTTACAATACAGCACCATGTGAAGAGGAATGTGATGAAATCTGAATTGAGAGCAACTGTTGCTAACTACAATTTCGGATTTACTGCATTTTGAGTCAGAATTCGCATTTATCGCAAATGAGAATATTTCCTGGCCCTAGTAATACCTCTAAAAATAAACAGCTGATCAAGGCACTATAAACAAGGGCAGATATTTGGGTGTATTACTACAAATAACTAAAACACAATTTGATCGTGGAATTATATACAATCTCATTATAAAGGTTTTTTGTAGGTGGTTTTGAGCAGCTTTTAAATATGTTAGGAATAGCATTATGAAATATAGACAGCTACACCTTATGTTTATTATGAGATATCGATTTCGGCTAATTTCAGGTCATCTTCAAGTCTCAAACAACAGGTGTTACTTATGCATTTTTCCAGTGGCACTCATAACCTTTAAGTGTTTACACACGCCGGCCGCGGTGGCCGAGGAGACTAAGGCGCTCCAGTCACGGTCTGCACGGCCACTACGGTCGGGGGTTCGAATCCCCCCTCGGGCATGGATATTTGTGCCGTCCTAGTTCGTAAATAGTTCGTAAGTAGTTCATCAGTAGTTTGTAAGTTTAGGGACTGATGACCCCGTAGTTAAGTCCCATAGACTATACAAACATTTGAACATTTTGTTTACACGTTGTTAATCGCGTTAGCGATGAAACCAGAACCCAGAATCTTTGCGTCTAAATGATACATATATTGGTGTGATGTCTTATTTCGAAAGAACAGACATCACACCAACACATATATAGCTCTCGGTAAAGTGGAACGGTACGATGTCGTTACGTAGCACAGCACAGCCGACTGGAAACGCAAGAGAAGTGCAAACAACGTTCTCTCCTCAGAGGTATGATTATGTTCGACGTAGACTTCTACAACATACAGTCTACACGGCGAAGATTACACCAAAAAATTTAACGTTTCGTCTACTTTGGCGATAGCAACCAAATTTTAAAATCGTGTCTACTATGTAATGATGTAGCAACACAAAACGCTTCAAGTCCAAAACTTCACTGATTTTCGAGTTCTGAATTTTTAATATGTTTTTAATGTTATTACAGAAAAACATATTTGGGACTCACACTACAATTTTCATATGGCAGAATTTGTAGGTACATTCACAAGACATAAGACAACGGTTGTGTGCATTCATCTCATGAGAAATATCAATCATTTGTTTTCAGTGTTTACTTCAAATTTCTCTTTTAAGTTTCTTTAATTATTAGTACTTAAATGTGGTTATGAAATAAATAAATTACGTGTATATGTGTAGTATTATGCGGTCAAACTACTTAGATCATTGGTCGCTAGACTTACACACTACTTAATCTTACTTAAAATAACTTAGGCAAAGTACAAACAAACATACCTATGTCCGAGGAAGGACTCGAACCTCCGACCGGACCGGTCGCGCAATTTGTGACACAAATTACATGTTTGATAATATTAATGCACAGAAGTATGAAATCACGTCAAGACTACTTCCTGCAAAAATTTCGACAAAAAAAAAAGTTGGCACTGAGTTTAGAAAAACAATTCTGGTTTATTGGATTTTAACATTTTATCCAAAATTAAATGTTACTACAAGAGATACAGCCATTCAAATTTACGGGCACCATAACGTTTTCCCTTCTTGAGTAAATGAGCTGCTTCTTATAGTTTCAACACCTTTTTCTTGAATGTTCTGAATATAAATCTTCACACAGACTTCTTGAGGAGGAGAGTGATACGGATATCTGATTGTAAACCACTGCCTATTACCTTAGACCTTTTTGACTGTACTGAACAGGAATTCCACGTATTCCGTAATTTATATTTATACAGTAAACAGGCAATGTAATTTATAACCAACTATTGGCTGCCAATTTCGCTTCATTTTTCCTGGAAGTCTTGCAACTTGTTTCTCCCTGTTGGTTTATGCCAAGTTTGGAGTAAAAATGGTTCTATATGACGGTGATGGAAAATAGAATTTATCTTTAGCATTTTTCGGTGTGTGACATTCCCTTACACATTCCGTATTTCATATATTTCTTAGATGTATTTGTAATTCGAATACAGCCAAATCGTTTTGGGGTCTACGAATAAACGCTTTAAGTATGTAAAATACTCATTGACTTATTAGTAACGTTTTTTTCAATTGAAGGTTTAAGGTTGCATCTCCTATTAAAAAGCATAGTAGCTATTTTTAAAGAGATGGAAGTTGCGTAATAGTGGGGTTAACTACATAGCGGTCAATTACATCAACGTATCTATGCAGGATGCCTAATATATTTATTGCTTGCGCAGGTGTCTTGATATGCTTAGTGTTCTGAATAATATGCTTTTAGGAGGTATGACTGTGGAAAGTCATAGTCTTGTAGTAGCAGAGACTAACTCTCAAAAACATTATCACTATTAAAATACCTTTTTGTTTACAGGAGGAACACTCAACGGATTAATATGTAGTTAGAACAAGTCACTATATTGCTCTTCAGCTTGCAAAGGGTTGTGAAATTTCACTGATTTTCGTGTTATGTTGACAGTGTGGAAACTTGACAACAGCAGTGCTAGACTTCTTGGTGGGCCTGTACCCAGGAAAAGCGATTAGCCGCCCCAAGGGCCCCGGGTTCCGCGCAAGTGTCACTCCGCGCAAGTGTTCCAACTAGAGCTCTGCACGGCCGCCGCCACGGCACCCTGCTCCCTCTGCTCCACCCACCGCGCCGCCCGGATCGACAGCAGCCGCCGGCACGGAAGTATCGCTTCGCCCCGCATAACCCCATCTTTCATAGAGTTTTCAGAGGACACAGACGGTGGGAGCGGGGTGAGATCATCCAACCTTGCGGTGCTCACATGTTGGAAATTTCAGGTCCCGGTGGCATCATTCGTAGGCACCGCAATCAAATTCGCCCTTGTCATGTACCCTGTGATTCTTCTACGTTTCTCTCGGCAGATTCACGCCACACGCAGACCGCTCGGCCTCCGCCGCCCGCGCGACCTCGGCGGTCGCCCCCGGTGCAGATCTTCATGGCACCGTGGCCCGACGTCATGGAGACGGAGCCCTCGCCATTTCCGCCTCACCTGGACATCCTGATGGACATCGAGCAAGACGCCACGCAGCATCTGACGAAAATGTCGCCACCGACGTCACCGTCTACGACATCATCTGGACCACAGGTCGTAGACGAGGGCACTTTGGAGGTTTCCCCAGAGCATGTTCTCTCGCGAGCTCAGGCCGGATGGCGGGGCCCGGCCGGTAGTCTGCCGTCCTCTGAAGCACAGAGTAACATATACAGAGGAGCAGCCTCCCCTAAACCACTAGCCTACGCTCCCTCGTAGTTCTGTAAGATGCTAGCAGGTGTCTTAGCTAGCAGCTGGCTTAGGGTGCCTCTCGCACGTCAGAGGGTAGCGGGGAGGGGAGGCTGAGGGGAGAGCTGGTGCCGACTGCCACGAGGCCACGGTTGTGTCCGGCTTGCTGGCGTGTGAGGGGAGGTGGTGGTGGGGGCAGCCTTTACCTGCCGCCTGCTCTGGCCAGTTTAAAGGGCTGCTTCTGACCGCAGCGCCATCATGGGACATCTTACGGAACTGATGGAAATCCTCCCTCCCCGCACCCCTGAGCGTGGGACTGGGCCCTTACGGAGGTTTCCCGTCTTTATATATTTGTCTGTGTCTGAAGCTACACACTCCGGCCCATCAGTACGTCCACGAGCCTGCCTGCCGCGGTGGCCGAGGGGACTGCAGCGCTTCAGTCACGGTCTGCACGGCCACTACGGTCGGGGGTTCGAATCCCCCCTTAGGCATGGATATTTGTGCCGTCCTTAGTTGTAGGTAGTTCATAGGTAGTTTGTGAGTTTAGGGACTGATGACCCCATAGTTAAGTCCCATAAGCACTACAAACATTTGTACATTTTCCCCCGTTGGCGAGCTCCAAAAAAATGTTCAAATGTTTGTAAATCTATCGGACCAAACTGCGTGGTCATCAGTCCGTAGCTTACAAACTACTTAAACTAAGGTAAACTAACCTAAGGACAACACACACACCCATGCCCCAGGGAGGACTCGAACCTCCACGGAGAGGAACCGCAGGCTCCGTAGCGAGACGCTTTAGACCGCGCGGCTACTCTACCGCGGCTCGGTGAGCTCCATACACGACAACAGTTCGGCGCTTCAGGGGGGAGGGATGTTGTGGCGTAAAGTCAGCGCCACACAGCAGACTTTGAAAACGATCGTGGAGAAGGCAGCGATCGACCGAAAGGCAATAGCAAGCAGGCGCCAAGCAATCTGGAGAGAGTAACCGAAGATGCGCGCCCTCTACAAGCGGCTATATCGAGGCCGACATACGTCTGGACAGCCCGTCAGTTACTAATGAGAACTTGGACAGTTACTATTCAGAGCTCAGGCAGTTACTAGGCAGCTACGACGACAAAACTAGGACAGTACTAAGTCAGAACGCGGCTACGATCTAAGCATGAACTAGGTCAGAGTGCAGCTAGTATCGTACAGACGACGCCACGAGAAGCAAGAAGAGATAAGAAGCAGACTTATGTTCTAAGGTTGAGTATTATCATTTTCCGTCAATAAAGCTTGTATTATTAATCTGAATAGTTGTTACAGTTGCCTTTATTTCCTGCACCAGTACCTTTATTGACGACTAGATCGGGACGAGAAAACAACAAAAGGCGACAACATTATTTACTGAAGAATACTCAACTTCTATAAAGTATGTCTCTTCTCGTGGCTGCGTCTTTTTCTTCTTCGATGCTAGCTGCGCTGAGTCCTAGTGACTGCTTATTTCGGAGCCCCGAGTTGAGGTGGGCTCTTCCAGGCGAATGTCGGCGCTCTCCAGGATGCGCGGCGCCGGAGTGTGATTGGCAGCCGGTCGTCGGCTCCCTTCTCCGCTGACTTTACGCCACAACAGTAGGGATGGGCCACGAGCGCTCACGAGAAAAGGGCGACTCTAAGCCAAATTCTTGAGAAATTCTGCAGTACTCTCGAGAGGTTGTCGACAGTGCTGCACTTTCTGGAAGCTGAGCGAAACTGCTCTACAAGGAATCAGTCGTAATCGCTGTCTTTCGTACGTGCAGGAAGAAACTGAAATATTATTATTAGAATGTTTTGCAGAAGCAAAAATCGTAGGATGATTATTAAAACACCTATCTTATACGAAATAAAAAATTCATTGTTACTGAAAATAAAAATGCATTCCGCATGTATTGATACTTACATGAGAGAAAAATGCTACAACATGTTACACTTAAAACTCCATACTTAAATTTACTAATAGTAGAAAAATTCGGCAGAATTTATAGTATTAGCCAGCGTTATGTACCTAAGCTTTCGTCCTTATGTCAGCTTAAAGCACTGGTGTTTTCTGAACACAGCCACCACAATTTGCAACTACAATACTGACGGTTGGTCGATACATCCTCATTCTGTGCAAAAGTTTGGATAGTGTTACTTTTGATGCATTTCGTGTTATTGCAGCCAAATTAAAAAATACACTTTTCCGACACTGGCGGACTGTTTGAGGCACTTTTTACCGGATTTCTTTTGAATGTAGTTTGAATGAATAACATACAAAATATCTAGGTAATTTGTCTGACTTGAAATATAAGAATGTATTTTTGTACTCTCGAACGTATCTGTTCGATTTAGATGTATTGTGTAATATTAAATGTCTTATCGTGCTTGTTGTATTTTTTTGTTACACTATGGAGCTTTGCACAGACGTACACATCCTCCGTAAAGTGCTTCCTGTTCCGTGACTTTGGTTTTCGTGTATCCAATGCTCGTATTTCCTTGATAATCACAGCGAGCTGGGAGCTTTGCAAATAACCGCAGCGTGCGTGCTGCGCCAGTCAACCGCCGCGCCGCTTCTCGAGAACTGCTCGAGCACCGGCAGCTCGAGAAATTCTCGCTGCACTCGAGTCGCCACAGTCCCATCCCTACCGTGTAGCAGCAGTATAGGACCCGCGCTGCTAGGGAAAGGCGGCATCTGCAGATAAACTCTGCTCAGTATAAAAAGATTCTAGTACTGGCCACCTCTTTTTACCCCACGCCCAAAAAACAAAAAGTCTCACAGTTCTGAAGACTCAGTGCATTGACAGCGCGCTAGCTTCACATTCTAAAATAAATAAATAAAATAAAATAAAATATTGAAGCTGCTGGGTGGGGAGCAACGACCCTACGCCCCCCCCCCCTCTTGGATCAGCCTATGGTCACAGACAAATATATACAGACGGGAAACCGCCGTAAGGGCCCAGTCACACGCTCAGGGGTGCGGGGAGGGAAGGTTCCGTAAGATGTCCCAGCCCCCATCACCACTTCCCCTCAAACGCCGGCACACCGGACACAGCCCTGGCCTCGTGGCAGGCGGCACGAGCTCTCCCCTCAGCCTCCCCTCCACACTACCCTGACAAGCGCCTCTAGTGTTGTCTACCGGTACTAAGCCGTGGAACCGGCTGACACCTGCTAGCATTTTACGGAACTACGAGGGCAGCGTAGGACAGAGGTTTAGGGGGGGGGGTGGCTTCTCCTCTGTTTATGTTACCCTGTGCTATGGTTCAGACCACGGGCCAAGGGCGGATTCTTGGGGGGGGGGGGGCATAGGGGCACGTGCCCCCCCCCCCGGACGGCCCGACGAAAAATGAGCGAGAAGGGGAGAGGGAAAGAATCTCAGCTTTAGAATAATTAATTTTTACCTACGGGCAGCGAGTTTAAAAATACAAAATCCCTGTAATTAACATAAAGTTATTTAGCTTTTTGTGTTATGATTCCATTTAATTGCTCTTTTTTGTCAGTAATTTACGATTAAAATAAATAAAAGTTGTTTATTGTTTCGTGATTGCTTGGGATATAAATGAGCTACTGAGTATGTTTTACTCATACCTGAATGAAGGATTTAACTATGTGAAAAACTGTGAATTTCGAGGTCTGCCTTCAAGTTGGAGCATTCAGGTGTCTTTTCCTAGACACTAACAGTCAGTACTACCACCCATTATAAACAGTTTTATTTGAAGCTACACGTTTCGATTTTCTAATTATTGGAGCATTTTTCCACACATCATATACAAAGGATTTTGATGGTAGTAGAAATTCTTCTTGAAACACAGGCGAATATAATTTTGAGAATGAAATTTTCACTCTACCGCAGAGTGTGCGCTGATAGGTAACGTCCTGGCAGATTAAAATTGTGCACTGGATCCGGGATTCGAACCTGCAACCTTTGCCTTTCGCGGGCAAGCGCTCTACCGTCTGAGCTATCCTGGCACACTGCACAGTTGTTCTCATAACTTTTCTTCTGCCAGTGCCTCGCCTCCTACTTTCCAAACTTCAAAGAAGTCCTCCTGCGAACCTTGCATGACTAACACTCCTTCAAGAAAGGATGTGGTGGACACATGGCTTAGCCACAGCCTAAGGGATGTTTCCAGAATGAGGGGTGTTAGTCCTGAAAGGTTCACTGAAGAAATTCTGTGAAGTCTGGAAAGTAGGAGGCGAGGCACTGGCAGAAGAAAAGTTGTGAGAACGACTGGGAAGCGTGCTGGGATAGTTCAGATGGAAGAGCACTTGCCCGGTAAATGCCAAGGTCCCAGGTTCGAATTCCATTTCTGGCACACTGTTTTAATCTGCCAAAAAGTTTCAAGTGTAATTTTGTTTATCGAGAAATCTTTCTTGAAAACTTATCTCATTTTGCTTAGCAAGTTTACAAAGCATGAAGAAGAAATTGATTCAGTACAACGCAAACACAGGAAATATGATTTTAGGTTTTGAGGGAATATCAAACATAGCGCGATATATTTACTGGCTGTTTGCTTCTGACCCGTAATTGGGCGACCTTTTAGGATACGCTGTTTTTCCAATGTCTGCATTGTTTGGTAATTACACAGCTACTCCGGATAGTCTACTGTTCGTCCATAGTAAGTTGACGATTCATGCGGTGGCTGTTCGGAGCAGCAGGAGGCATGTACTATGGCTGCCGGAGGGCAAGCATTAGCGAGCAGAAGGCAGCGTCGCAGTGTTGGAAACGTTACCTGTAACAATGTATGCAATATTATTGGCATCTGGGACAGCGTAATGTTGACAGCGCTCCGAAAAGCCGAGGCGGAGTGGACAAGCGCATTCAAGCTCTACGCTACGATGCGCGAGGCCGCACCCCGTCGGGGGTTCGAATCCCCCCTCGTGCATGGATGTTTGTGCCGTCTTTAGTATAAGGTAGTTCATACAGGGTTTCCAGAAAAGGGCTCCCTGATTTCAAAATGAAATATCTCGAAAACAAAGATCGATAGATGAATGCAGTAAACGGTATGTTTATTGTGAAAGCTGTAAGAAGTTTATATAGCAGTTAGAAATAATAGTTACAAAAGCTGCTAACAGTTGGCGCTGTACGCTGTACAGCTCATATCAGCATACATAAGTGAAATAATCGTATGTGTGGTGTCGCACCAGTCTAAAGTGCGCGCCAACTACTTTCGCCGCGCGCCGCCATGCACGCACGGCGCGGCTTTCTTACGACGACAGCCAAGAGCGCCCTCTGCTGCAACTCCGCTCGTGGCCATGACTGCTGCATCGGTCACTTGGGACTGAGATAGGAACCAGTTAACACTTGGGAATCAGATAGGCACTAGTTAAGACTTGGCTATCGGATAGGCACTAGGAATCATCAGTAGGCAGGCCTCTATCTAATCTATGTATCAGCATTCTGCAGTCAAGAACTATGTAAAAGTTAAGTATTACTAAGTCTTTATGAAATATATATCTCGTTCTAATTTACTCTAGTGTTTCTAGTTTCTGCTGTCCCACTGGCTGGTCACCTCCGTACCTGCACACGCGTGCATCCTTTATTCCTGTGTCGGTCTCTTTCTACTCGGCCACCGACACCTACGACAACCGGCGGACGACACACAAAAGCGGCGACGAGGCTGGGACACAAAAGTATGAAAACACTCTTTGCAAACAGTCGCATCACAATGTTTTCAAAATGTTCACCATTGGCACTACAGAGGTGGCGCAAACGAAGAATGAAATTCCCCACCACAGTTCGTAGTGTCTCAACCGAAATGGATTCACATGCCACAGAAATCGCCGATTCAAGCTCGTCCAGATAAAAAAAATGTTCAAATGTTTGTAGAACTTATGGGACTTAACTACGGGGTCATCAGTCCCTAAGCTTACAAACTACTTATGAACAAGCTAAGACTAAGGACGGCACAAATATCCATGCCCGAGGGGGGATTCGAACCCCCGACCGTAGTGGCCGTGCAGACCGTGACTGGAGCGCCTCAGTCTCCTCGGCCACCGCGGCCGGCAGCTCGTCCAGTGTGGCGGGATGCTTTGGGTAGACCATGTCTTTCACTGTGCCCCACAAAAAAAAAAGTCACAGGGAGTCAAATCCGGCGAATATGGAGGCCAATCCATGCCTGCACCAATAAATTTGGGATATTTCAAAGCAATGACTCGATTCCCGAAGTATTCCTCAAGAAAGCGAAACACTTGTTCGGTCCGATGTGGTCGGGCTCCAACTTGCATAAACCATTCAGTACCTGGTCGATCCTCTAACGCTTGCTGTGTGGCTACAAATTGTTCCAAAATTGCAACGTAACGTGCACCAGTGACCGTTTCTCGAATGAAAAATGGCCTTTAATGCCTCTGCTGCATACTGCAGCCCACACAGTAACATTAGGAGACTACAGGAGTTTCGCTTCACACCAATATGGCTTTTCGGAACCCCAAAAACGCCATTTCTGCTTATTCACGTATCCATTCAGGTGGAAGTGAGCTTCATCTGTAAACCAGATGCAGCCAACATCAAATCCTTCACTATCAATCATTGTGAGCATCTGATTAGCAAAGGCAACCCTTTGTTGCACAGCTTGTACGGGTATGGCCTGGTGCGTTTGAATTTTGAATGGAAACATGTGTAGGCTCTTTCTCAGTATTTTCTGCGTGCTGGAACGCTTCAAACCAGTCTCAGACGCAATTCTACGGACGGATGACATTGAATTTCGCTGAATAATTCCATAAACTGTGGCGATATTTTCAGGCGTAACTGCGGTTTGCTTGCGGCCAACATGCCCCACTAGATCATCAGTTACGCTGCCTGTTCGTCAAAATTTTGCGAAGAGCGTACGAATGGTTTTCGCATTGGGTCCCTTTAGAACATTAAATCGTGCTTGAAAACTTCGCCTTGTTGTTGTAGGGCTCTCTTCTAACCTGTGGTACTCTAGCACCAGGAAAACGCGTTGTTCAATGGAGTACGTGGTTTTCATCTCTTCCTTCGGTACGCTAACCTCCTTTCACGTTTCAATAGTGGAACTGGTCGCTCTAGGCTTCGGATCATTATTTATACTAGGCATTACGTATGGCGATAACAGCACCATCTGTTTGCAGCTTTTGTAACTATTATTTCAAACTGCTGTATAAACTTCTTACAGCTTTCACAATACTGCATTCCTCTATCGATCTTTGTTTTCGAGATATTTAATTTTGAATTCAGGGAGTCCTTTTCTGGACACCCTAAAAGTAGTTTGTAATTTTAGGGACTGATATCCCGCAGTTAAGGCCCTTAAACTTGAAACTCGCCCGCTGTTCTTTTTTTTGCATTAACAAGCCGTATTTGTGAAGTTAACAATTGACTGCTTGCTCAAAAAATCTAAGTACGGCGATATTCACACAGCGGCGGAAGTATACAGTTCCCTTAAGCAAAACTCTGATTCTAGAAGTTAAGCAAACAGTTCTACCTTTACTGTAATCTTTAGAGGAAACTGCACACAATTAAATAATGATCCGCAGTCATGGATCTAAATCAGAAATCATAAATGTTGGCAACGGAAACGCAAATATTGTCTCCTCCAGAAGGGAGCAGACACACCAGATACATGAACAAATTACCCCACATTAATCCAAAATAAATGCTGAAGGGAGAATTTAAAAAGGATTGTAGTTTAACAAGTTTATTTATTGTCAAAACAAGAAAAACAAGGGGAAGACAATTTTTTTAAAATTACAATAAAAAACACACCTTACAATATATTCAAAATATCCACTTTTACATGGCCCTAAAATTGCACACCTGCAAAGTTGAGTATAGGTTAATTACGATCACGTTTCATAGGGGGGAACGGAGGAATTGCAGCACATTCACACACAGATTCATACGCGAAGCCATGCGGGTACTTACCAAGCACCCGACACCAATACACCAAGACGACAGCCAAGCAATGTGGAGAAAATGTTCAAATGTTTGTTAAGCTTATGGGACTTAACTACGGGTCATCAGTCCCTAAACTTACAAACTACTTATCAACTACCTTATACTGAGAACGGCACAAATATCCATTCCCGAGGGGGAATTCGAACCCCCGGCCGTAGTGGCCGTGCAGACCGTGACTGGAGCGCCTCTGTCTCCTCGGCCACCGCAGCCGGCCAATGTGGAGAATGCAGATCGAAGGTTCACTCACACACAATGAAATACTACTTCGCTTCCATAACGTGTCAAGCTAGTGGCTTAGGCTCATGATAAACTATCAGAAACAAACGCACTTGGTTTAAGACCACAAAGTGCGGTGTACAGATGGAAGGTAAAGTTTCCCTAGAACTTCTAACTATACATTAAATCAAGAATTCATTAAATAATATCTGAAAACGGTCGCTCTGGTGTTCGTTTAACAAAGGGAGAAGAAAACTACAGAAGGTTAAAGTTGTTAGATCAATACAGCACTCTACTAAGTCGGAACACAAAATATACAAAAAGTTAACAAAACCGATTACGAAGAGAATAAGATCGCGAAATATATCGTGTAACCATTCTTTCTGGTCAGAGGAATGATAGCTATTAGATAAGCAAGGTTACAGATTGCTACAGCACAATACAGATTTCGGTCACAAAAATTCAGATAAGTGAAATAATTCTACTTCCTGAAAATTATAAATACAATATACGTCGTGCAACGGTTCTTTCTACACAGAGGAAAAAGATTTATTTAATGGTAATAACCGGCCAGCCGCGGTGGCCAAGGGGACTGAGGCGCTTCAGTCACGGTCTGCACGGCCACTACGGTCGGGGGTTGAATCCCCCCTCAGGGATGGATATTTGTGCCGTCCTTAGTATTAGCTAGTTCATAAGTAGTTTGTAAGCTGAGGGACTGATGAACCCGCAGTTAAGTCTCATAAGTTCTACAAACATTTGAACATTTCTGGTAGTAACCACAACAGGGAACACGCTAATTGGCGCACACGTGGGCCGATAAGTACACAGATTACAAGTTAGAATGGACAATTTTCGGGGAAAATTTTCACTCTGCATTCACTAGGAAACACCTTAGCAAATTAGCTATACAATTATTAACCACTCATGTGCACTGAATGATGGAAAAGCTGAAGGCTTAGTCTGATATCGTCCATGTGTTCTGTCGACAAAGTACGAACAGTGTAGGCACCGCGAATCCCCAAAAACATTATAATTCAGCTACAATAAGAATGCGAAAGACACTGAACATATTTAAACAGGCGAAGAAATGATTTAAAAGTTATGAAGTGCAAGAACTATGCTAACGAAATACCATCAAATCATCGGAATCAGATTCCAGCAAAAATCGACATAAAATTAGCAATCCTGTAGGAAATTAAGCAAAATCTCACTACCACACATAGTGTAGCTGCTACTCCCAGAATTAAACTCGTGAGAAGGCATAAGTACGACTATGGAGCCTGAACTAAGGCGAGCCACGAGGTCACAGCAGAACCAAACCCAGAGGTACTTACCCTACCAGGAACCAAGAAGCGAATGAATCGCTCTCTTGACCACTGCCTAGCCGTTAGAGCAGCTATAGTGGAGGGGAGCCCAGAGAGCTTCGCCGTTCGTTGGGCAGGTAACCTGACCAATCCCCAGCCAAGGAGGTTAAGAGCAAGCTACATTAGGAATCTTTGCTAAGACTGGTTTCTCGCTCAGAGACATTCAACGGCCAGAGTTTAAAAGAAACGAAGACACAAAACAGACGAGGCACGCCTAGCACTTCCTAAACTCTCTTACATACAAAGTTTAATTCATTCTGTGGAAACCAGGGCCAGTGGGAACACATCACAGTACACACTAATACTTATACACATAGACACTTAGAATTTTACATACAGATAAAACTAAATCAATATATACTGCCTGGTATATCGCATATTGGGAGTGGAGTGTCTTGCTACACTAAAAAAAAATGGCTGAAGCTCGTCAACTTTTGTTCATGGGGAGTCATTTAAATGGAACACGTTATGTGGACGTGTTTCAAGCTTAACAAACATTTCAACATTTTGCTTCGAAAAAAAATGGATGTCCTTCAAGTAGTGCAGATGTTTTTGCTGCTGGCATCACCAGGTAAAATCGTCGTCATCAAATTACCAATGCACTACTAGTTTTTGCGCACTATGACGTCATTATCAAGATTCTAAGATTACAAAAAATATTACAAGATTTAACCACATTGAACTGTGAAAAGTATAATAATTTACCACAAAATAATAAAGTGTATCGGAAAACTATATTTACCGAAATGACAATCAAAGCATGTGCGCCGCACGGAATGGCCGTGTGATCTGGGGTGCAACGTCGCGGAGTGTACTGCCACTGACACCAGCGGTTCGACTCCTCCCTCGCTCATGGCTGTGTATGTCATCCTTAGAATAAATTAGTTTAAGCAGTTTGTAAGACTACGGATCGATGACCTTAGCAGTTTGGTCGCTTCGGATTACAAACTTAAAGAAAAAAAATTAACCATATGCTCTAGGTTTTTGTGCAATCACCATTAAGTCATTCGGCTCATTTAATATCATAATCCTGTCGGCATCATTGTACAAAACTGTTATTTTTCGACCATATTGTACTATTTGAATTTTCAAGTGGTCAGTCTTTTCAGTCTTATGGTCTAATTATTCGAAAGTTGCAAATATGTAGAGAAACCTGTGAAAATTTCGCATGTTTGGGATTCACATATACCCATCTGGCGAAGCTCAGAAACAGTTACACATAAAATTAAATTCAGTGCCTAAATGCCTGTGTTCAGCTGTGGGCGTTTCATCCTTTATGATATGAAGAATGATACAAGTGTGCTCACAGTTGAACACAGGGTATTCAGGCTCTAAATTCTCTGTTTTTTTTTATTTTTTTATTGTGTGGTAAATTTAGAAAATTTGCACTGTTTAATGTGTTGAATAATTGTAATATTTTTGTGATCATAGGCATTTAAAATGACTCCCTAGTGCACAGAAACTAATGGTGCATTGGTAGTTAGATGAAAGTATATAAAAAGGGTTTTTTCTAAGAAGCGACTGTGGCTTTGACACATATTTTGTGTGTTTCCTGTAGCATATAAACTTTTTAATATACTTTCATCTAACTACTAATGCACTATTAGTTTCTGCGCACTATGGAGTCATTTTAAATGCCCTTCATCATAAAAATATTACAATTATTCAATCATATATATAGGGTGTCTCACCTAAGAGTCACAGGCGCATTTTCTCGGGTATTTGAGCAGATATTTGTAATTTCTTTTTTTGCAATATGTAGCTGGACTCAGGCCAAACAATTCTGCTCCTCACGCCATTACATCGACGCCCGGTGTGGATATAAAACGTCGGTTTGTTTCCCGTCACGAACAAAAAGATTCTTGAATGAAACTTTCACTCTGCAGCGGAGTGTGCGCTGATATAAAACTTCCTGGCAGATTAAAATTGTGTGCCGGAACCGAGACTCGAACCTGGGACCTTTGCCTTTCGCGGACAAGCGCTCTACCGACTGACCTATCCCTACACGTAAAGTTGTGAGGCGGCATTGTGAGTCGTGTCGGGATAGGTCAGTCGGTAGAGCAAAGGTCCCAGGTTCGAGTCCCGGTTCCGGCACCCAATTTTAATCTGCCAGGAAGTTTCAAAAAGATTCTTAAAGCGAAAATTTTTATGCTCAATCGATAGAGCAGTCCGAAATTAGTCTAGTGTGATATTCGGTTTATCTAAATGTATTAAGAGAGACAGTATAACACGACAACTAACCAGTACTCCGGAAGCAGCTGTATAGCGCTTCCATAAGGCAGTAACAAGCACACGCGACAGGGTAACTCGGGCAACGAAGACGGTGCGAACACGTTTCCCCCACTTCAGATTTGCTGTTTTATAAGTTTTTGCTAACATTTCGGAGCAAAATAATAATCTAAATAATAAAAAATTATGGTGATATCATTACGACTCTACAATTGTAGTAGTATGTATGCACCCAACATGTAATATTCTTTCTGTCCGTATTTAAACAAACAAACAGCAAAAATTAATGATGTTTGAGTTTAGCTTTGACAAACATACTCTTGTTGAACTTTTACCTCTGAACTATCATTTTACTATCTCTCCCACATTTTCATTATATTTTTCCGTTAAAATATTATCGCCTGTCTTGCTTTGGTAGTTCAAAGGTTATTTTCGTTGCCTGTACTGGTTAAGAATGACTATAGCCTAGAGCCGGCCGCGGTGGCCGAGGGGACTGAGGCGCTCCAGTCACGGTCTGCACGGCCACTACGGTTGGGGGTTCGAATCCCCCCTCGGGCATGGATATTTGTGCCGTCCTTAGGATTAGCTAGTTCATAAGTAGCTTGTAAGTTTAGGGACTGACGACCCCGTAGTTAAGTCCCATAAGCTATACAAACATTTGAACATTTATAGCCTAGAACGAACGTAGCGTACATTTGGCGTTCGTAAATCAGTCACGTGACCTCCCTCGCCCCAAAATCATCTTGCTTTCTCTAGTTGATGATTTTCTTATTATTATTCAAGCGTTGCCATTTCAAAGCAATGACGCACTGAAAATTATATATTAAAAAAACACGTCGTTTTTAGGACAATGAATTATAATCTAATGTTAGTTCGTTAGTTAACACCTGCTATCGATGGTAAGAGAATCACGGATTACTCTCGCAGTTGTTCGCCATAGCGTAACAGGCGAGGAATTAGTTTGTGATGTACGAACATGTTAGACGGTGGTTCGGAACTTGCTAGGACGAGGTTGCTCAGCGCGCTCGGTCGGAGGGTTGCCGGCATGGTAGCTCGACGCCGTCTGTAACGAGAGAACTGATATATCCGAAACGATCAAAATAGCACAGGACAAATCAACGTCCACAAAGTACCCGTTCAAACCAAGGAACCAATGAAAAGAGAAAAAACGAAAGCCGGGTCAACTAACACCATCTGAAGAGAAGGCTTGTAGGCTCCCGTATCACGTAGCTCATTGGCTGGCCGCTGTGAGGCGGTGCGCTGTGCCCCATCAGCTGCCAGTGAGCTACGCGATCGCGACCTCCTCTGCGTGACGTGACGTGGCACGGCAGTGCACAGGCCTTCGCTTTAGACGGTGTTGGTTCAACGCCATCTGTAATAATAAAACTGTGTAAAATTCTCAACAACCCAGAACGAATATGAACAAACGACCGCAAAGCATCGATTTCACTGAAGAAAAGAAACACCACTGTCAATTTTTTTGGCCCACATTTTTTTTTCTTCTGCTTACTAAAATGTTTTGGCACACTCTTGTTAACTGAAAACAACTATATTCTGCAAGATTCCGAGTTGTTCAAAGGTAATAACGCTTTCTTTGAAAAGTGCATTTGTTCTGTTTCGAGAACATGCCATGAAATACATAGCAACGAATTGTAAACATAGCATTTTTATCACATGTACATAAACTGGGGAGATACTGTTACAATGACTGTTGTAAATGAAGTATTGATAGTACTAACATTGTATATATATTAAGTACTAGAGTTATGAGGAATTCAGTATTACCACACTTATTCCTGTTTGTAATTTTAGCTGTAAAAGGAAATGTAAACACGGTTTGAAATAGAATATTTGCTCTTTAGTTTAGCGCAGAACAGAGTAACTTAAACGAAGTCATATGTGAACTACAGGAAAGGTAATATCATGTACGCTAAAAGCGTCAATAGCAACCATGTCGAAGACAAACATTTTAGTAGATCCATTGATTCTAATTAATGACTTTCAATATATTCCATAAATAGTGAATAAACGCTTAAAAAAAATAAACAAGGTCATTTGTTGTAATGTATACACCTCCCTTCCTTGCCACAGAAATCTAGGACTTCTTTTATATACGAAACTACCTGTATCAGCACGTTGTTCAGAATGTTTATTATTACAGTATCCTCCCAGTTTACGTGCATATGCTTCAGAAAACCATTGTTGTTACATAATTTACGGCATGTTCACGAAACAGAACAAACACGCATTTTAGAGGGAGCATTCTTACATATGCACAACTCTAAACAATGAAGAACATAGCTCTATTTAATTAATAAGAGTGCCCGAAACCCTTTTAGGAAAAAAGCAGAAAAAAAATTGTGGGTACTGGCGGGTTCCGAACCACTGAGCATGACCATTTCAGTCTAACGAGCTGCCCACTACTCTACGGATAATAATTAGAACATGCGACCTTTCATCTCGTACTATGAATGTCAGTTGTTAAGTGATGCTAATATGACATTTTTAGACACTAGATTATCATTTATCGTATGAAGAACGACGTGTTCTTGTTAATTCTTCAGTGCGCCATTGCTTTGAAATGACAACGTGTAAGTTACAATAAGAAAATCATCAAATACGCAACGCAAGATGACGTATGCCAGAGAGAGTTCTGGGCGAGGAACGTCATGTGACATCTCCGAACGGCTGGTTTTTGTTAATTCAATGGAGGGTGTAAATTTTTGCAAATATCTCTCAAACGATACGAGATGTGAAAAAAACATAAGACAGCAGAGTTGTAGAGAATTTTCTCCTCTACAAATTCGGTTATTCAATTTTCGTGTCAGATGAACGGTTTATTTTCAATTAAAATTACATTACATACGGCTTTTTTGTGTTACTAACGTTTTTTTTTTCTTTTTTTGTCCGAAAAATTTGAAAAAGGGAGATTCTGGTCTCTGGTGGCCAACAATTATGTCTGTAAAATTTGGTACCGATCGGTTGAACGGTTCGACCTAAAAAGTGGGAACACGTTACAGACAGACAGACATCGTCAAATCGTCGTTATTTTTGCAAATATCTCTGCAACGATGCAAGATATGGAAAAAAAAACATAAGAGAGTGAAGTTGTAGAGAATTTTCCCCTCTGCAAATTAAGTTATTCAATTTTCGTGTCAGATGAACGGTTCGTTTGCAGTTACAATTGTATTATAAACAGCTTTTTTGGTATTACTAACGTATTTTTTTCCGAAAATTTTGAAAAAGGGAGGTTCTGGTCTCTGGCCCCCTACAATTATGTCTTTAAAATTTGGTGCTGATCGGTTGAACGGTTCGACTTAAAAAGTGGGAACACGTTACGGACAGACAGACAGACATCCCAAAATCTCCATTATTTTTGCAAATATCTCTGAAACGATACGTGATATGAAAAAAAATATAACAGAGCAAACTTCTAGAGAATTTTCTCCTCCACAAATTCCGTTACTTAATTTTCGTGTCAGATGAATGGTTAAGCCGTGATTTTTATATCAATTCCGAGCTGTCAAAAGACGATCGCAAAGGCCCACTTTTAGTGTTACTACCGTAACCTATTGGGCCTAAATTCTGTATCCGCCACTGACACAGGTCGTGCTCACATCACCTCACTTTACATTCGTGCTTATACAATCTTCAAAGCAAGCGGATAAGTGGCTCAAAATAGAGATATAACATTTGACCTACACAAATACACCGTAAACTAGGGCTGCTTGAGATCTGTGTATTATCTTGAGCCCAAGAAGGGAAAGAAAGTTTCGGCCTGTTGTCAGACGCAGAGGAGAAACGAGAGATTTATTTACTGCTGAAGCTTTTCCATAGACAGCAGAAGTGCTTTCTGCTGTGACAAATTTGTTAGTTCGTATGCTGGCCACGAGAAACTCTCGTCTGGCTCGTTTGTTACAGTGAAAAATTATTGCTTCGTGTATTGGTCAGACTTGCTCCTATACACGCACCAACAAAGGTTAAATATTTTATAAAGTAACCGTTATAAACAGGATAATTACAAATTTGTCAACAGTCATATGAAAGACTGGGTTTGCTCTATCGATTTGAGCTCAAGTAAATTTCTAAGCTTAAAATGCGAAAGCAATGTCTGCTCAAGTATCCTGTAAAGTGCATTAACCTGCGAAAGTACGTTACTGTTTGTAAAAAGGAGGCTCCGAAACGGTTTCCTAGTAAGTACCAAATAGAAAATTGGTTTGTTCTCATCATTTGGACGGAATCAACCGATATAGCCTGAAAAATGGCCACCTTTGAAGGATATTTTGTTATAAAAACCTGGAAAAATAAAATCCACAGAACTTGTAGAAATAAGTCGTTTCACAGTTACTTCGAAGATCAATATACAGGGTGAGTTACCAACTATCGCCACCAAGAATAATTGCAAAATTATAATAGGAGCTGAAACGTTTGTGGAACTGAAGTTGCGTGCGACAGTGGGGGACAGAATATGACGCTCGTTTTTTATTGCTAGATGGGGTCGCTTCAGAGATATGAAAGTCAACTTTTTTTTCTTTTTCTTTTTAATAGGATGCTATAGTTTGGTACTTATTTTCTGATAGCAGCTATCGAGTAGAAGATACGAGCATATGGAATAGGTTCACAGATTTCTGACTGGCTGGAAGACTTCCTAAGTAATAGAAGCAGTACGTTGTTCTAGACGCCGAGTGTTCATCAGAGACGAGTGTATCGTCAGGCGTGCCCCAGGGGAGTGTCATAGGACCGCTATTCTTTTCTATCTGTATAAATGATCCGATGGACAGAGTAAATTGTAATTTGCGGCTGTTTGCTGAAGATGCTGTGGTGTATGGGAGGGTGTCCTTTAATTGACTGTAATAGCATACAGGATGACTTAGACAAAATTTCTAGTTGGTGCGAAGAATGGCAGCTAGCTCTCACTGCCCTACATCTGGCTGCACAATGAGACGCAGCTAGAAGTGGACACTATGATCTACTTCTTGCTGCATAACCAGAAGCCTCTGGGGAGTCACACTATACCAGTGGCGTAGCTATGATAGGGCTAGGCGGGGCAGTGCCCCAGGGCCCCCGACCTCCAGGGCCCCATCAGCCTTCGTGAGCGACGATCAAAAAAAAGTTACAGTAGAGCGTCGAATTTTATATATATATATATTACCCTCCCACCCTACCGTCCATCATATCCCCTTCCCCTCAAACCAAGCCTTCACAAGACGCCACTATGTGGCGCTACTGACAGGCGAAGCTGCCAGTCAATGTGTCCAACAATCGCCACACTTCAATCGGCCTAGCTGCAGAAGTTGCGGCAGCGTCAAAGCTGCTCACAGCAACAGCGGCGTCTGCCAAGTGTTGCGGCGTGCCTGCTCGGCGCAATGTGAAGGATCGCGCTACTCCAAATACGGTATAAATACATTTGGTGCTGCACTCATATAATTGTATAATGTAAAAGAAAAGTTTTGTACACAGTGATTGTAAGGTTTTATAGTTGTAAGTTTATAATTGTATAACATAACAGTAACAAAATATTGTGCAGGTTTAAGGTATTATTAAAAAATCCCAGAGGGCGTGAGTGCGCATATGTGAGTGAGAGAGAAGTAGAATGACAACATCGCCATCTGGCGGATTCTCCACTTAATAACTGACCGCATCGCTGAATTTAGTATGCACTTGACCATCCTACAGGGATGTTCTGGGGGAATTTTAAATTTTAAATTTATTTTATGTTTCACATATGACTTTGACAGTCATTTTTTAAAAGGAATGTGTAGTTTCACTTTTTAATAAGTTTTAAAAGATATGGTGAGTGTGATGATTGTGTTCTCATTTATGTTTTATCGAAATGTTTGGTGAATATTAATTACATTGCCTTACTGTAGCCTTCGATAATGACGGAACGTCGAAAAGCGTAAGGTCTCTATAAATTTAAATTAGTGGTCAAGACTCTAAAGCTTATTTCAAGTGAAACAGGTTTTCCGAATATCTATGTCCCCAAATTACTTCGGATAAGAGACGTTATAACGTATATAATACTAGCTAAATTCCCGCTGCTTCGCGCGTGTAGACTGGATGGTTGCATTAGTTGTTTCTACTTCTAAATCAAATTTTCATAGATTTAGCTTCAAAAATGTTTTCCTAATCAAGTATTTTGATACAACTTGCCACTCCCTATTGCACCATTGTTGGCAGAATTCAAAACATCCGAAACGCATTTTTTTTAAAATTATAACTATAGTTAAAAACCCAAATTTTCACATTTCTAGGATCAAAATAGTCTTAGAAACACCCTTAAAAGATTTTTCCTTATTTCACCCGCTTAAAGGTTGAATTTCGAAAAATATTGAAACACGTATTTTTAAACTTCCAATCAGAAATCTAAAAGTTTTATATTTCTTCTTCGAAATTGCCTGAATAGCTACGTATTTTCAAAAAACCGCGCCGTTTTCTGTCTTTTAGAAACAGATCAAGAACGCGAAATTTTTTTCTTGCGCGTTGGCATCTTTCTTTGTAGTTTTACTTTTCAAACTGCAATATGCACTTATTTTTCTTTATTCGTTCGCTTGCTGCAGAAATACAACTGAAGAATGTGCATCACGTTTCGCTGTATATAACCTCTTTGCTATTATAGTGTCAAAAGTCATCGCTGGTCTTCAGTGCGAATTTTATATAAGCCGACGACTTTCAAATACTATATCATCCACCCTCTTATGGCTATCGACACGGAACTGCTAATCCAGTTTTTTGACAGTATTTTGATCCTAAGCACTACAGTCGATGTTCCAGAGTTTATATTAAGATCATTGGTATATTGCCAGTGTAGTTAATGCTCAGTTAATGTATACCTGTGTTTCCCAGTGTTTTATCTTTGAATCTTTTTATCTTTCAGCATCTGTTGATCGTCGTATTGCTCCACATTTTACGGAGTTTTGTTTCCACACTCAACCACCGCCACACACCGCGACCAAAATACCATAGTGCACACCGCGAACCTAAAGTCTACTCTCATGCATAACCGCCGTTGGTCTGCAGTGAACTATTTTGGCTACCAAGTGAAAAATACGGACAAACGTCCCAAATTCCATTTTTATATAGGTATATTGATTTTAGTTGAATGAATGAGCCGGCCGCGGTGGCCGAGGGGACTAAGGCGCTCCAGACACGGTCTGCACGGCCACTACGGTCGGGGGTTCGAATCCCCCCTCGGGCATGGATATTTGTGCCGTCCTAGTTCGTAAGTAGTTTAAGTTTAGGGACTGATGACCCCGTAGTTAAGTCCCATAGACTATACAAACATTTGAACATTTTGAATGAATGAATTTCGACTTCTAATTTCTCCTGCCGAAATTGACCCTAACATGGACAGTTCGCCAATTATGTAAGGAAATTATAACAAAATATGCATTATTAGAATGTGAGACTACGGAAGTATTTACCGCAGTTTTATTCTTCTGCAGCAGCCGAAAGGTCGTTCAGCAAATTAAAAATTATCAAAACGCATCTGAGGTACAGTATGGCTCAAGCTTGACTCTGACATTTGGCACTCATAGCAATCGAAAACAAGGCTGCATCAAGTCTATATTTAACAGACCTTATTGATGATTTTGCGAAAACCGAAGCCAGGAAAAGATTGTAAAATAATTGTTAAAATAAAATTAACTAATTTTTAATTGTGTACCCATATTTCTACTATAATGTGCTGCAGACACGAAAACGCTTACCGATAATTACCGATCAGAAACATACCTTTGCCAACATCTGCAATTTAACTATTTGGAGCATTGTATTACCCCGGTAGGTATACTTTCGTTCTAACTTTGCTGCGTGAGGAAACGAACGAAATCCCCACGCCTTGAAAAATGCCACTCATTAAGTTCGTGATACACAGTGAGGCGCGAAAAATAATTAGGATATTTTTCAAGGAGTAACAGTATTCGTGTTACAAGCAATAGAAAAATTCCCAACTTTTAGAAAACAATGTTTTAACAAATTGACTGCTACGTGAGTTAAATATAAATCACAGGAAGTCTTCTCTTTGGGCCACGTGAAGTAAATACTACTCACGGACATTTTTCCATTTAAAGCTCCGTGGTGCAGTTGTAACTCACAGTAGCGTGCTGTGACTTGGTGTTACAGTACATTATGGCCCCAGTAACAAATCATGTTCGTGGCCTCCAGTTTTCAAGAGCTCAAGAATAGTTATTGACACTTGAAAACGTGAATTACATATAACTCACATGGCCCAGTCATATTGGAGTTTCCTTGTTTTTATAATTTATTATTTGGTGTTACATATTACTTATGCAGTAGATTGTATATCACATACAGTTTTAATTACATTCTCCAACTATAATTGCAACAACAATGAAACAGACTGAAAAAATTGGGTAATTCCACTTTGTATCTCTAACACCTGCATGCACTGTGCTTTATGAAGAAACACTCTTCGCAAAAATAAAAGTCACAATTTCTTACGTTTCCATGTAGTTTGTTTACACTTCTTGACTGCTTGCTCTCGTCCAAATTCATTCTTCTCTTTTTCGTAGCATCCGTACACCTATGACTTGCTGCTCCCATGTTCACATGTTCACAAGAGCACAATCTGCAAGCAGCTCGGTGGCTATGGTGAGAGATTTCTCAGGGGATCGGCATCTTCTGTAAGGAGTAGTCTCAAAGTCACTTCCTCTTTGAATTCTGTGATTGAGATGATCTTCTTGTTGATGTATCGGTAAATCACAAGAGCAATTACCAGTGCTGACCCTATCAACAGTTCAATTGCAAGCTTCATGTGCCATTTCACACCCCGCCTTAGACAATATAGGACTTCATTTGGCGAGAGAGATCTATAAATGACTGATTATAGTCAGTTATCATTGCTGGTTTTTTCTTTGCGCCCCTCTTGGTTTGAACTTCAGCTTCTTCCTCCCCATGAACAGTACTCAGCATCAACACATTCCTCTTATTTTTCCATTTCAGTAGTACCTTCATCTTCTTCACTTATGTCCATAACTTCATCTAAAAGCTTCTTTACATGTCTTTGTTCATCTACATAACTTCTACGAGACACTTTCTCCTGCTACAATATCACTGTCTTACGGAGCAAACAACACTGAATAAAGACTGTACTAACAATGCAGAAAAACAATAATGGAACTGTACGTAAATAATGTTGTGGATTGAAAGACTTACAGGAGTACCAACCCAAAATGACACACCTGGCATTTTACTCTGGCGCCATGTGAGTCATATGTAACTCACACAAAAAACATAAACTAAGGTACTAAATTACAATATTTTCAACTTATTTGTACTTAAATAGCTTACTTCAAGCAAACTAAAGCAGAATATGGGAAAAAAGTAAATGGTCCCCGGGGGACGGTAACCAAAGTATAGCTTTGGCAGCCAATATGTTAATATAGTTATTGTTAAACAGAATGAACTAAGACAAAATATTAAATGTATACAGCATATTTAAGTACAGTAGAACAGTATTGGGTATATGATTTGTTGTGGGGATGTGACAGGTGACAGCAGGAAAGGGGGGGGGGGGAGGGTTGGAGGGCAGAAGGTGCGGGAAAGGGCAGACCGCTGGAATGGTCAGGCATTGCCGTTCTTTGTGCGCCTGCAAAACGAATAGCGAGCCCCCACTATGTCTACCCCATTACGTCGCAAAAGGAAATTACAAGGTGTTTTACAAAGTTATGCCGACCCTTCCACAGAGCACATCATAAATCACAGATGACGTACTGCGCAGACGGACCTGGAGAGTGCGTATTTTCCACAAAATGCGTTACGCCAGGAAACAGGCATGGTTTTTTCTTTTTTTTCCACAAATGCGTTGATACTGAAAGGAATACCGAACAAAATCTACATACATTTCTACACATTACCTTGCAATGGTAGGCGGGAAATGGATTCGGCATTCTGTGCTTTTTTCTGGGAACGGCGCCTTCCCATACCATAAGAACTATTCGCTCTTCAATTTACGTTCATACTAACACCGCCGCATTCGGCTCAGTTCTTCTATGTGAAAAACAAACAACTTCACTGTGTTTTAAAGTAATGGTGAGAATTCAGAACTTCACGCAATCTTTTAAGGTACGTTTCTACCCGCACACTATTTGTTTATTCTGCCATTTAAAGGTTTAATTACATTCACGGATCAGTAGTTTCATGTAATAATTACTTTCTCTCAATAGCGAATTGTGCATCAAGAGGCTGCCCTCTACCCCACTGTCACGATAATTAGCGAAGATATCGATTTAGTTATTTTACTTATTACTTTTTCCTGGCCAGACACTAACATATACTTCAAGAAGCCTGGTAGGGGCACGGCTCAATCCAAAGTGTTTCATCAAACAAAATCCGGCAACTTACTTTTGATGAAACCATCCTACACGAATATTTCCCCTATTTTCCTTCATTGAATGAGCTATAAACGAAATGAGCTAACAGCGCAGTAGTTTAGCGAGAGTGAGTTGTCGGCACTGACAAAAGTCCGCCTGCTGTCACCGCTGCCGAAAAATATCCCATGGGGCATTTTCATCCATATGCCCTACCCAGGTCCAACTCTATTTCCATTCCTCTGCAAAATTTCATCCAAATCACCTAGTAATTTTTGTATGAAAGCATAAGAAACAAACAAACTTTCACAATTATATTAGAGAGTACGATTAAATATTATCTGTTGCGTGACACATAATAATTTACTTAGTAATATTTGGGTTTGCCTTATTAAGTCTTCCAGTGGGCTGTAAGGAGCTGATGATGAAGTAGTTTTGCATCTGTACAGTATTAGTGTAAAGAGGGCCCAAATGTCATTTTTGCCCCGGGGCCCTTGGTTACATAGCTACGCCACTGCACTATACCCTACCTCTGGCTGCATAGGCTGACGCCTCTAGAGGCAGGCAGTATGCTTCAACTCTGCCCACACATCTCGAAAGGGAAACACTATGCCCTACATCTGGATGCATAACGACATGCAGATAAAAGTGGTGACTATGACCCTTCTCTGACAGCACAACCAGAAGCCTCTGGGGAGTGGCATTATGCCCCATCTCTAGCTACATAACCAGACATCCCTATAGGGCGAAATTATGCCACTCTAGTGACAGGCACTATGCCCTACCTCTGGATGCATAACCAGATGCCTCTAAAAGGAGGCGCTATGCCCTATCTCTGGCTACATACAGAGACCTCTCTATGACCTACCACGGGCTGCATAGAGAGGTGCCTCTTAGAGGGAGCACTAGGCCCTATCTCTGGCAGTATAAACAAACGCCTCTAGAGGGGTCATTATGCCCTAACTCCAGCCGTATAACCAGCCGCCTTCAGAGTGTGGCATATGCCTTAGCTCTGGCTGCATAACCAAATGCCTCTAGAGGGGGACATTACGCCCTACCTCTGGCCACATAATCAGACGCCTCTGGAGTGAGGCTCTATGCCCTACTTGTGGCTGCATAACCAGACGCCTCTAGAGGGAGGCACTATGCCCTACCAATGGCCACATAGGAAGACGCTTCTAGAGGGAGGCCCCATTACCTACGTCTGGCCGCATAGACAGGAGCCCTTAAAGGAGGGCATTATGTCCTGCATCTAGCTGCGTAACCAGACGCTTTGAGAGGGCCACATTATGACCTCCTTCTGCCCGAATAACCAGACGCCTCCAGTGAGTGGCACTATGCCCAACCTATGGTTGCGTAACCAGACAACTCTAGAGGGGGACATTATACCCTACCTTTGGTCGCATCACCTGTCACTGTATGCCCTACCTCTGCATGCCGAGACGCCTCTATGGGGAATCACTGTGCCCCAACTCTAATTCAATAACCGGACATTTCTAGTGAAGGACTTTATGCTTTACCATTGGCCGCATAACAATATGCCTCTGGAGGGAGACACTATGATCTACCACTGTCTGCATAGACTGACGACTCTAGGGGGATGCACTATGGCCTACATCTGGCTGCATGAATGGACGCTTCTAGAGGGCGACATTATGACCTCCCTCTTCCCGAATAATCAGACGCCTCCAGTAAGTGAAACTATGCCCAACCAATGGTTGCACAACCAAACGTCTCTAGAGGGAGACACTATGCCCGCCCTCTGGGTGAATATCCAGATGCCTATACAGGGAGGCACTATGCTCTACCTGTGGCTGCATAACCAGAGGCCTCTAGGGATGGACATTATGCCCTACCACTGGCCACATAACCAGACGCTTCTGTTATGAGGCTCTATGCCCTACCTCTACCCTCATAAACATTCGCCTCTGTGGCCGATGGGACTGAGGCGCTTCAGTCACGGTCTGCATGGCCACTACGGTCGGGGGTTCGATTCCCCCCTCGGGCATGGATATATGTGCCGTCCTTAGTTGTAGGTAGTTCATAAGTAGTTTGTAAGTTTAGGGACTGATTACCCCATAGTTAAGTCCCTTAAGCTTAACAAACATTTGAACATTTTGAACATTCGCCTCTAGAGTAAGGCACTACACCCTACCACTGGCTGTATAAACTGAATCGTCTAGAGGTGGACACATAGACAGACGCCCCTAGAGCGAAGCAATATGCAATATGTCTAGCTGCAAAACCAGTCGCCTCTAGAGGGAACATAATTCCCTACCACTGGCCGCATAACCAGACGCCTCTAGAGGGTGGCCCAACCTATGGCTGCATAAACAGGCGCATCTAGAGAAAGCACTAGGCCCTGCTTTTGGCCGCATAGCCAGACGCTTCTTGCCGATGCACTATTCCCTACCTCTGCCTGCATATCCAGGCATCTCTAAAGGGAAACTTATGCCCTACATAACGAGACGCCTATAGAAGCAGACACTACTCAGAACGTCTGGCTCCACAACTAGACATCTCTAGAGGGAGGCACGATTCCCTACCTCTGGCTTCATTACCAGACGCCTCTGGAGGAAGCTACTATGACCTACCATTGGCCGCAATAACATACGCCTCTAGAGGGAGGCACTATGCCCTACCTCTAACCACATAACCAGATGCCTCTGCAGGGAGGCACTATACTCTACCAATGCCGGCATAGAAAGACAACCCTAGAAAGGAGCACTATGCCCTAGTTCTGGCTGCATAATTAGACGCATCTCGAAGGGCATATTATGTCCTATATCCGGCCGCATAGCCAGAAGCATCGAGAGAAAGGAACTGTGCACTACCTCTGGCTGAATAGACAGACACCAGTAAAAGGAGACACTATACACTACCTCTAGCTGCATATACAGACGCCTCTAAAGGAAGACACTATGCCCTACTTCTGGCTGCATAGCCAGGCGCCTCTAGAGTGAGGCACTATGCCCTGCCTCTGGAGGCATAGACAGACATTGCTAGATGGGGACATTATGCCCTACATCTGACCACATAAACAGACTCCTATTGAAGGATTCACTATGCCGCACATCAGACTGCACAACCAGACGTGTCTAGTGGGAGGAATTATGCCCTACCTCTCGCTGCATAACCAGATGCCCCTAGAGCAGGACATAATGCTGTAACTGTGGCCTAATAACCAGACGCCTCGATATGGAGGCACTATGCCCTACCTCTAGTTGCATAGGCAGATGCCTCAGGAGGTGGATATTATGTTCAATATTCAAATGTGTGTTAAGCTTAAAGGAATTAACTGCGGAGTCATCAGTCTCTAAACTTACAAAGTACTTATGAACTATCTTACACTAAAGATGACACAAACATCCCTGCCTGAGGGGGGTTTCGAACCCACGACGGCGGACGGCCATGCGCACCGCATCACAGCGCTTCAGTGCACGTGGCTAATCCACCAGGGCTGGATATTATGCCCTAGCTCTGTCTGTATAACCATACGCCTCTAGTGGGAGGCATTATGAACCACCAAAGGCTGCATAGACAGACGCCTGTAGAGGAAAGAACTGTGTCCAACCTCTGGCCTCATAACCAGACGCTCCTAGAGGTAGGCACTAAGGCCAACTTCTGCCTGTATAGACTGACACCCCTACTGGGATGCACAATGCCCTGCTTCTGGATTCATAACCAGACGACTCGAGATGAGGACATTATGCCCTACCACCGGCCACATAACCAGATGCCTATGGAGGGAGGTACTATGCCCTATATCTGGCTGTATAGCCAGAAGCCTCTAGAGAGAAGCACTAAGTCCTACCTGTGGCCGCATAGAGAGATGCATCTAAAGTGAGGCACTATGCACTAACACTGGCAGTATAGCCTGACACGTCTAGATGGAGGCAGAATTCGCTCCCTCTGGCTACATAACGAGACGCCTCTAGAAGTGGACACTTTGACCTACCTCTGGCAGCATAGAGAGACGCACCTAGAGCAAGGCACTTTGCCCTGCGTCTGGGTGCATAACCAAATGCCTCTAGAGCGAGGCACTATTCCCTACCTCTGGCCGCATAGGCAGATGCTTCTAGAGGGAGGCATTATGCCCTACCTCTGGCAACGTAACCAGTCGCATCTAGAGGGAGGTACTATGCCCTACCTCTGGCTGCATAACCAGACATTTCTAGAGGCAGGCACTATGCCCTACTTCTGCCTGCATAGACGGACGCCCCTAGTGGGGCACACGATGCCCTACTTCTGGATTCATAGCCAAACGACTCGGGATGGGGACATTATGCCCTACCTCTGCTGCATAACCAGATGCCTAAGGCGGGGTAAGGGGGGTACTATGCCCTATATCTGACCGTATAGCCAGAAGCCTCAAGAGAGAGGCACTATGTCATAACACCGCCAGAGGGTTGCAGTATACCCTACCTCTGACTGCATAACGAGACGCCTCTAGAAGTGGACACTATGCCCTACCTCTAGCCGCACAACCAGACGACTCTAGAGGGAGACACTATGCATTACATCTGGCTGTGTAACCAGACGCATCTACAGTGGTGCAATATGCCCTACCTCTGGCCATTTGGACAGATGCCTCTAGAGGAAGGCACTATGCCTTATCTCTGGCTGTATAGCAAGACATCTCTAGAAGTGGGCACTATGCCCTACCTCTCGCTGCATAAGCAGACGCCTCTAGAGGGGGAGATGATACCTTACCTCTAGGCGAATAACGATACACCTCCCAAGGGAAACACTATGCCCTACATCAGTCTGAATAATAAAAAGGCTCTTGAAGCAGACACTAAACCCTACCTCTAGACAAACAACCGAACGCTTCTAGAGGAAGGCAGTACACCCTACCTCTAGCTATATAGACAGATGCCTCTAGAGGGAGGCTCTATGCCGTACCCCTGCCCTCATAACCAGAAGCCTCTGCAGAGGGGCTTCATGCATTACCACTGGCCGCATTGAAAGACACCTCTAGAGATGAGCACTATGGCCTACCTCTTGTTGCATAACCAGACACCCCTTGAGGGGTACATTACACCCTACCTATGGACAAATTACCAGACGCCTCTAGAGAGAGGCTCTATCCCCTACCTCTGGATGCATAGACAGACGCCTCTAAAGGTGGACATTTGAAAGACGACCGTCTGTCGTCTTCCATATATTTTTAATAAAATTATAATTTATTTGATGTCGTTAGATTAACATTTTGTTAAAACTAGAACCCCACTCTTTTCGAGGCATTGGGAATAGCATTTTTATTTCATGTTTTGAAATATTAGTTTCTGAATATATTAGTTAATATTGCTAGTATTTTGTTATTTTAATAATTTGTTATTGTGTTTATGAATGTGGCAATAAGTACAGCTTCTCTGCTACGCCACTGTCCCTGTGAGAATGTGTACTTGTTTTACTTTTAAGTGGATGTGTGAGAATCTCTGACTCAGAGTCAATAGTTAGTCGTTACCATCCTCTGCTACTGATGCTACCAAAGAGGTTTCTACACTCTTTGGTTACAAGCCAGTCGGCGAGCCCTCACCAGGGCGAGTGTCGTGTCCCCAACTCCGCTATTTTTTCGGGTTTTGCCAGTTTCCGGTAGCTTTGCGCCTCCTGGCCGCTCGCTCTTCACTTTGTTCTCAGATCGTGGTTAGATAAGGTTGGTTCTGCTCTTGTGCCTGGGGAGATGGTAGTGATTCGTTGTCTAGCATGTTTAACTTCGACTCTTGAACTTAGATTCATTTTTCGGAATATTTTTTTCCGATCGTGAGTGGAAATGTGTTCTAGTATTTCAATCCAGTGATTTCCAACAGATAAACGCGGTGTATGTGTTGCTAGTAGTAGTTTGATAATGGCCTGGTATATTCACACCTTTAGTGATTATGGGCGGTGTACGAACTCTGTGTAAATTCTTTCTAGCTTTGTGGGGCCCAATTTCTAACAGACGATATGTTCATTTTTGTATAATGCATGTAAAATCTTTCTTATTGATTCCTTCTGTGCGTGATACATGTCCCATGTGGTTGGTTCTTAGAACAAAGCCTTCAGCTTCCACTATTGTTCTGTTCCATGACCATCAGGCAAGTAACTATGTATCCTTCTGATTCCCACTAACATTTCGCGATCTTCTCTCCCCGCCTATTTTAATTTTGCTGTTTCTTCTCCAAACTTGTAGTATGCACTCAGTCTTTGTCAGTAATTCTCTCCGAGCCTTGTACAACCTCCTTCAATAGCTTGCTTATGAAATTCTATGTATTTCTAAGAGTTGCTTGCCGTAGTTTTTATTCTCACTTTTCCGACTTTGTAATTATTTCACTTTTCTGTTTTTTGAGACTGGACTTCATCCGTCTCTGTAATCGCTCCCTATCGCATGTAGCTGCATTTTATTCGCTTCCTTTTGTAATTCTAAACATTTCTATGTGTTGCATGCCATAGTTTTTATTTTTATTTTTCCGACTGTAATTATTTCACTTTTCTGGGTTTTGAGACTGGACTTCTTCCGTCTTCTAGAACGCTCCCAATCACATGTTGCTGCATTTCAGTAGCTTCCTTATGAAATTCTACGCAGTTCTAGGGGTTGCATGCCGTTGTTCATTTTCTTTATTTTTCGGAAATTGAATTTATACATTTTTTATCGGTTTTCGGAAACACGTGGGTCCGAACTCGGACTTCAGGTATTTGCAGCTAGTCACCTGAATTCACGCCACTTCTCCTAAAACCAGTGCCTAGATAGTTTACTCTCAGGTTGCAACTTAAGAGTCCGCCGTGATTTTGTGTAATGAATCCGATTTTTAACGACTTAACTGATCATGTTACGTATCCGGGTGTCACTGTTAGCGTGTGTGCCCGCGGTCAAATCTAAACGCAACTTAGTATTGCTATACTCACGCACCATCTCAAATCAGACACGACAGACCAGAACCATCTTCGCAGTTTTATTGTATATTGTGTTGTGTGGTACCTCCAGGGTTGCTGAATTTCCCCTACGATAGCGGTGCCTGCTGCTGCCTCGTTTCAGCACGCCGATTTTGGTGAGTTTCGCTGTTGCATTGCGTGTGTGTGAGTGAGTGATTGAGTGAGTGAGTAAGTGTTGTTTGTAAATCCTTCCCCCACCCCCCAGTAGCGTTACGTTTTGTGTAATTAATGTTATATTCAATGCTGGGTATCGTCAATATCAGATAATATAAAAATGTTCAAATGTTTGTATAGTCTATGGGACTTAACTACGGGGTCATCAGTCCCTAAACTTACAAACTACTTATGAACTACTTACGAACTAGGACGGCACAAATATCCATCCCCGAGGGGGGATTCGAACCCCCGACAGTAGTGGCCGTGTAGACCGTGACTGGAGCGCCTCAGTTACCTCGGCCACCGCAGCCGGCTCAGATAATGTAAAGGGGATGCATCTTTATTGTATTAACAAAATTGGTTCCCCATTTTTCTTGTGTTCAACCTGAATAGACAAGTTCAGTATAATTTTGACTTGTCTATAAATTGTAGTTTTAGAGTACCTTCCCCTTTTTTATTTAATATTGTTTTTCACCAGTGCTGAGAACAACCTCAGATGCAATGTTTTATGTTTAAATTCCGTTGCGCCATAAATGTTTTTCTTTAGCCACCTTTACGAAATTAATTGTGGTGGCTTGTTTATTAATGCCTGTGTATAATTTCGTGTGAGCTGCTACGTATATTGGCCACTGTATCGTTAACTTGCTGTTATTAAAGTAATTTGAACCAAGTCGGTTCTCAATTTCGGCCAGAGAACAACGTTTTTCAGCAGGGAGTAGCCGATAGTTCACACGGATCTTTTGCTAATTTTACTACTAAAATTAAGCTTTTTTATAACAGTAAACTCTTATCTGGGTACCTCCTATCATAATTAAGCTTTTGTTTTGTACAGTGGCCCATTTTTACATTATGCCCTCTCTCTGGCCACATAACCAGACGCCTCTAGACTGAGGCACTATGCCCCACCTAAGGCTGCATAGACAGACGCGACTAGAGGGAGGAATATACCCAACCACTAGCTGCATAACCAGACGCATCTAGAGAGGGACATTTTGCACTAACTCTGACCACATATCGAAACACCCCTAGAGTGAGTCACTATGCCCTACGTATGGCTGCATAACCAGATGCCTCTAGAGGGAGGCACTATCCCCTACCTCTGGCTGCATAACCAGACGCTTCTTGAGGGGGACACGATGCCTTACCTCTGGCCTCATAACGAGACACCACTGGAGGGAGCGACTGTGGCCTACCTGTGGGTGCATAGTCAGACGCTACTAGAGGGAGGCATTATGCCCTAACCCTGTCTGGATCAAAATACCCCCATAGAGGGGTACATAAACCCTAGCTATGGCCGCATAACCAGCCGTCTCTGGAAGTAGACACTATGCCCTACCTTTGGGCGTATATGCCGACCCCTCTAGAGACAGGCACTTCGCCCTAACTCTGGTTGCATAGAGAAGCCGCTAGATGGAGGCACTATGCCCTATATTTGGCTGCATAACCAGACGCCTCTAGAGGCAGGCACTACCCCCTACCTCTGGCCGTGTAGGCAGACGTCCCTAGTGGGATGCACTATGCCCTACCTCTGGCTTTATAACCAGATGACTCGAGACACGACATTATGCCCTAACTCTGGTCGCATAACCAGACACATCTAGAGGGAAGCACTATGCCTTACATCTGGCTACATAGACAGTCGCCACTAGAGGGAGACTGTGTGCCTTACGCCTGCCTGCATAACCTTTAACAGGATACACTATGCCCCACATCTGGCTGCATAATGATACACCTCTAGAAGTGGACACTATGCCCTAACTCATGGTTCAAATCCACATCCGGCCATCCAGATTTAATTTTTCTGTGATTTCTGTGAATCACTCTAGGCAAATGCTGGAATGGTTCCTTTGAAAGGGCACGGCCAATTTCCCTTCACATCCTTACCCAAACACTTCGAGCGTAAGCTCCTCCTCTAATGACCAAGCTGTCAACAAGATGTTAAACTCCAAGCTTCCTTCCTTCCTATTCCCTACATCTGGCCTCATAACCTGCTGCCTCGAGATTGAGGCACTCTGCTCTACCTCTGGCTGCATAAAACGTGTCCTATAGAAGGAGAAGCTATGCCCTATCTCTGGCCACATAACCAGACGCCTCTAGGGAGAGGCACTACGCGCTACCTCTGGCCGAAAAACCAGATGCCTCTAGTGGTAGGTGCTGTGCTGCACCTCTTGCCGCAAACCAAATGACTCTAGAGGGAGGCACATTGCCCTATCTATGGCCGCAGAGCAAGACTCCACTAAAGGGAGCCACTATGCCCTACCGCTCACTGCATCTAAAAGGAGTCACTATGCCATGCATACGGCTGCATAATGAGACGCCTGTAGAAGCGCACACTATGCCCTACCTCATGACGCACAGCAAGACGCTTCTAGAGGGTGGCATTATGCCCTACCTCTAGCTGCATAACCAGACGCCTCTAGAAGGAGACACTGTGCCCTACATCTGGCTGCATAGTCAGACACCTCTAGAGGAAGACACTGTGCCCTACGTCTGGCTGCATAAACAGACGCCTCTAGAGGTGGAAATTATGCCCTAGCTCTCACCGCATAACCATACGCCTCTAGAGGGAGGCACTATGCTCTACCTCAGGCTGCACAACCAGACGCCTCTAGAGCGAAACATTATGCTCTACCTCTGGCTGCATAGGCAGATGCCTCAATAGGGAGGCACTATGCCTTACCTCTGCCAGCATAAACAAACGCCTCAAGCCAGAGGCACTTTGCCCTATCTCTGGCTATATAGACAGACACCTCTATTGGGCGGCACTATGCCCTACCACTGGCTGCATAGAAAGATGCTCACAGAGGGGGACATTATGCCCGACATCTAGCCGCATAAGTAGACACCTCTTTTGGGATGCAGTTTGTCCTACCTCTGACTGCATAACCAGTCACCTCCAAAGGAAAACACTATGCCCTACATATGGCTGCATAACGAGACGCTTCTAGAGTGAGGCACTATGCCTAAATCTGACTGCATAGACAGATGCCTCTAGAGGGATGCACTATGCCCTTAATCTTGCTGTATAACAAGATGGCTCTAGAGGGAGGCACTATGGCCTACATCTGGCTACATAACCAAACACGTCTAGATTGGGACATTATGCTGTCCCTCTGGAGGGAAGCAATTTGCCCTGCCTGTAGCCAGATAGCCAGACTCATCTAAAGGGGAATACTATGCCCTACCTCTGGCTGCAGAGCCGGACACCACTTAAGGGAGGCACTATGCCTCAACTCTATCCAGATATCCAGGCGCCTCCAGAGGGAGGCACAATGCCCTTCCTCTTGACATATAATCAGACGGCTCCAGAGGGAGGCAATATATCCATGCAGCACTAGAGGGAGGTACTAGGGCCTTCGTCTGGAGACATTACCAGACACCTCTAGAGGGAGATGCTATGCCTACCTGAGGCCCAATTACCAGGCTCCACTAGAGGGAGGCGCTATGCCGTACCTAAGCCGCATAACCTGATGCATTTGGAGACACTTACTATGCCCTACTTCAAACCATCAGAAGTCTTTAGAAGGAAGCCCAACACCCTACCTCTGGCTACCTCTGGCCGGATAACCAGACGCCTCTAACAGGATGCACTATGGCACTTCACTGGAAGCATAAAAAGATGCCTCTTGAGTGAGGTGCTATGCCCTACCTCTGAGCGCATAACCAGACGCCTCTAGAGGTAGGTGCTATGCTGTATATCTACCCACAAAACCAGACACCTGTAGAGGGAGGCATTTTCTTGTACCTCTGGCGGCATAACCGGAGACCTCTTGAGGGAGGCAATTTTCCATACCTCTGATGGCATAAGCAGACGACTATAAAGGGAGTCTTTATGCACTACATCTGTACCCATTACCAGACCCCTCTAGAGGGTAACATTATGACTTACCTTTGGTCGCATAATCAGACACTGCTGGAGGAGACACTTTCCCCTACCTCAAGATGGATAGCCAGTTACTTCTAGAGGGTGACACTATGCCCTACCTCTGGCAGCAGAGACAGACGCCTCTAGAGGGAGGCACTATGGTTTACCTCTGGCCACATATACAGACATTTCTAGTGGAAGCACTATGGACTACATCTGGCTGAATAACCAGATTACTTTCGAGGGATGCACTATCTCCTACCATTAGCTCCATAACCAGATGGAGGGTCGATGCCTTAACTCTTTCCATATAACCAGATGCTTATAGAGGAAGGCACTATAATGTACCTCTAGCCTCTTAACGGCATGCCTCTAAAGGGACACACTATGCCCTACCACTGCCTGCATACCAAGAGGCCACTAGTGCATTGCAGTATGCTATTCCTCTTGCCGCATAATGAGGTTCCTCTAGAGTGGGACAAAATGACCTACCTCTGGCCATGTAGACAGACACCTGTGGAGAGAGTCACTATGCCCTATCTCTGTCTGCATAAGGAGCCGCCTATATGGGAAGGCACTATGCACTCCACCTAGTCGCATAACCGGACCCCTCTAGAGGGAGACTCTATGCCCCGTGCCTTGCCGCATCACCGGCCTCTCTTAGAGGGAGGCACTATGAGCTACATAATGTTGTATTACCAGCCGCCTCTAAAGGGGGCACTGTGCCCTACTTCTGGCCGCATAACCAAACTCCTCCAGAGAGATGCACTATCCCCTAGCTATTTCCGCTGAACCAGACGCCTCCAGAGGAAGGCACTATGCCCAACCTCTGGCCACATAACCAGATGCTTCTGGAGGGAGGAACTATGCCCTACCTCTGCCCGCATACATAGATGCCTCTAGAGAGTGCACTGTGCCTCAGCTTTGGCCAAATTACCAGACGCCACCAGGGGGAGGCTCAATACCATATGGGACTGATGACCTAGATGTTTAGTCCCCTTAAAACAACAACAACTCTATGCCATACCTCTGTCCACATAACCAGTCGCACTACCTCTGGCCACATAACCAAACTTCTTTCGAGGGATGCACTACTCCCTACCATTACACGATAACCAGACAGAGGCTCGATGTCTTAACTCTCGCCATATAACCAGATGCTTCTAGAGGGAGGCACTATACTGTACGTCTAGCCTCTTAACAACATGCCTCTGGAGGGAGGCACTATTCGATGTCTCTAGCCTCATAACCAGACGCCTCAAGAGGGATGCAATATGCCCTACCTCTGGCCGCATAACCAGGTGCATCGAGTGGGATGCAATATGCCTTTTCTCTGGGTGCATAACCAGACGCTCTAGATGGAGGCGCTATGCCCAACCTAGGCTGCATAACATGACGCCTCTCGAGCAAGGCACTATGCCCAATCTCTGGCTGCATAACAGAAGCCTTTAGAGGGAGGCACTACGCCCCAATTTGGGCCGCAAACTTAAACGCTTCTAGAGGGTGCCCTACATCTGGTGGCCTAAACATAAGCCCCCATTGGGAGACACTGTTCCCTACCTTTTCCTGTTATGGGTCAGATCGAAAAACATTTCAAGTAAAAGTTTTTCAGCACTTAACATCGAGTAACTATTGTTGGAAATATTTTTCGATATTATGAGTGAAATTCGGTACACACATCTAAAGATAAATTTCTTTAAATTGCTCTACCGTCATATTAATTTGCTATAATTCATTTAAATGACAGTTCTAAACATGATTTGAGGTTGAAATTTCATCTACAGATGAGTATATCGCAGGATAATATATTCATTACTTATAATCATGATTTTTTATTATTTTGATTTTTCCGTACTTACCTCCCAGTACATAAATTTTTGCCCTAATAAATTTTCTTTGAAAAGGTCTTCCATAACGGAAAGACATAAATGAAATTATAAAAACAAAAATCCCACTGACCTGTCTTTCGGTCAATTTTTGCAAATATTTCAGACAAAAAATCTACGTTTAAATATATAAATGTAATAAATATAATATTATTGTTTATATACATATAATTTTATGTTATATTATTTATTCTTAAATGGGCGAGTAAAGCTGGCAACCTATTTCCCAGGTAATTTGATTTGATGCTGGCAACAATCAGAGCAAAAATCTTTGGGCGTGATGGAGTCCCACTTCCAATTGACAGACCAAGATCTCCTCAGATACGACTTGCTCAACGATCTGGAATGAGATGGGGAGCTATTAATATCAGTGGGGGCTATACTGGGAAAAGGTAGATCTGACAGCGGCTGCAAGTAAGATGGGGTTAGATGATTTAGCTGTAAGTGACGTTCGGGCTAAAGGATATGAAGAAAACGAAGTGGGAACATACAAGGTCTACCCGTCAGGAGTCAAAGTGGGATGTAGGGTTTTACATTAGGAAATCAGTTTAACCCAGCGTCATTGGAATAAGCTATGTAAACGTACGAGTGATGTGGATATATTTGGCAGTCTCCAGCAAGAAAATCAGTATTGTGTCAGTTTATTCGTCCCGTGAAGGAATAGATTATGATGAGATGGACAGATTTTTTCGTGCGCTCAATGATGTAGTTGTCAGAGTAAATGATATTGACACTGGTTTTTTCATGGGGATTTCAACGCCAGTATAGGAAAGCGAATAGAAAGCTGTGAAAAG
Source organism: Locusta migratoria (assembly GCA_026315105.1). Lineage (NCBI taxonomy): Eukaryota > Metazoa > Arthropoda > Insecta > Orthoptera > Acrididae > Locusta > Locusta migratoria. Next base: position 791,936,206 of record CM048755.1, on the reverse strand, counting down.
GTAATGGGTAAGTCTGGAGAGGATATGAAGGCCAACAGGAACGGAAAACAGCTCTAGGATTTCTTACCAGTGTGGGCTTAGTTATCACAAACTCCTTTTTTAAGCATAAGAATATTAATCGGTATACTTGGGAAGGCAAGTGAACCAGATCTGTCATTGACTACATAATTACATATCAGGAATTCAGAAAGGCAGCCAGGGACACATGTATTTTCAGAAGGTTTTGAATGTAGTGATGTACAGTCATTGGAAGAGAAATGGACAAGGTGCAGGCAAAGACTACTAGAAGTGGCTAGAGATTGTCTCGGAACAATAGTGTGAGGAAAGAAGATGCAGACAACTTGGTGGAATGTCACAGTCAGGGCTGTACAAGGAAAGATAATGCGTTCCAAAAATGGCTCCATACTAGAACCCAGGCTGACAGAGAAAGTTATCTTGAAGAAAGGAATACTAACAAACAGAAAATTGCAGGATCCAAGCAGAATTCATAGGAAGACTTTGGAAATAAGTTAGAAACCTTGGTCAAACTACAGGAAAACTATTCTGGAGCGTAATTAGCAATATTCGAAAGGGGGGAGAGAACGAATTCACACGTGTTTTGAACAAGTCCGGAAAGCTGCTAGTGAATCCTGTGGATGCCTTGCGTAGATGTAGGGTATATCTTGAAGAATTGCTCAATGTAGGTGAAAAGTTCAATGAGGTGTCAGATTTTGAGGTACGGTGGAATAGGAATGATGATGGAAATGCGATAACATTTGAGGAAGTGGAGGGAATGGTCAAAGGTTGTAGTGCAATAAAGTGGCTGGGGTGGATGAAATTAAGTCGAAACTCATCAAATACAGTCGAACATCAGTTCTGAAATGATTACACATGATAACTGAAATGGTTTGCAGTCGCGACAGGTTCCGTTTGACTGTACGAAAGCAGTAATCATACCAGTTTCCAAGCAGGGAAACGGGAAATATTGTAACAACTACAGAGGTAGCTGAGTATTAGTTGAAGATAAGCTGGACAAAAATCAGTGTGGGTTTAGGCCTCCTCGCGGCTGTCAGAACCAGATCTTTAGCTTACGGCACATAATGGAGAAGTGCTATGAATGGAACTGGGTATTGTATCTATGTTTTATAGGTCTAGAATAGGCTTATCACCGTCTTCCTAGCAGGAAGCTATTGTCAGTTCTACAAGATTATGGAACAGAAGGCAAACTTCTGCAGGCAATTAAAGGTCTTTACGTAGATTGTCATGTAGCAGTTAGAGTTGGCGGTAAATTGAGTTCATGATTCATGGTAGTTTGCAGGGGTAAGAGAAGGCTGTACCAGTTTTTCATTTTACTTATGACTCATAAGCTGAAAACACTAGCCTCGCAGGGTGAGATTAAAATAGGTGAAAATAAAATAAGCAGTCTCTCATATGCGGACGACTTAGTTGCGATGGCAGATTCGAGTTCAAGGTTTCAATCTAATGATTCAGAGCTAGATAAAAGGTGTAAAAGTTATGGTATGAAAATCATAATCTCCAAAACGAAAGCAATGTCTGTGGAAAAGAGATTTAAACAGACTGAGTGCCAAATACGAGGAATAAAATTACAACGGTTGTACAGTTTCAACTACTTAGGATGTATTTTCTCGCAGGATGGTAACATAGTGAAAGAACTGGAATGAAGGTGCGGTGAGTGCTGAGGTAATATCTACTCTCTTCCGCAAGAAGGAAGTTAGTACCAAGACTAAGTTAGCAGTGCACCGTTGTATCTATCAACCAACTTTGAAGTATGGAAGTGAAAGCTGGGTGGATACAGGTTAACTTATTAATAAGGTTGAGGTCACAGATATGAAAGTAGCGATGATGACTCCAGGTACTTATAGATGGAAACAATGGCAGGAGGGTACCGAAAATGAGGAAATCATAGAAAAACTGGTAATGAACGCTATAGATGAATCAGTTAGAGTGAACAGGGTGAGATGGTAGGGTCATGTTACAAGCATGTGAGATCTAGGTCACCTAAGAGATTCATAGGTTCAGCAGTAGAAGGTAAGAGGAGTTGAGGTAGACCAAGGAGAAAGTACACTACTGGCCATTAAAATTACTACACCAAGAAGAAATGCAGATGATAAACGGATATTCATTGGACAAATATATTATACTAGAACTGACATATGATTACATTTTCGCGCAGTTTGGGTGCATATATCCTGAGAAATCAGTACCCAGAACAACCACCTTTGCCGTAATAACGGCCTTGATACGCTCGGGCATTGAGTCAAACAGGGCTTGGATGGCGTGTACAGGTACAGATGCCCATGCAGCTTCAACACGATACCACAGTTCATCAAGAGCAGTGACTGGCGTATTGTGACGAGCCAGTTGCTCGGCCACCATTGACCAGATGCTTTCAATTGGTGAGAGATCTGGAGAATGTGCTGGCTAAGGCAGCAGTCGAACATTTTCCGTATCCAGAAAGGCCCGTACACGACCTGCAACATGCGGTCGTGCATTATCCTGCTGAAATGTAGGGTTTCGCAAGATCGAATGAAGAGTAGAGCCACGGGCCGTAACACATCTGAAATGTAACGGCTACTGTGGATGCTTACATGACGCTCCACGGGTTTCTCATTAGGTTCTCGTCATTCATTTTAGATTAAATGTTTCATGCAAGTGCTGTCGTGACAGACTGATTGACTTCAGCTCCAGTATAAACAGTCCCATTATTTCCTTGCCTTACTACATTCCACCTTTTTCTCGTTTCCTGACATGAACACTCATTACTATTATTTTCATCCTGAACCCAAGAAAGCCTGGGTTAACTCTATCAAACCCATAAGCGTACAAATTGGGACATGTCTGTCCATACACAGAACGGATACCTCTCATGTTATGGTCAGTGAAGTCCCACTGACAAGGAATAATTTTACTCTTCAAAGAATGTTAAAATGTTTGTAAACCTATGGAACGAGATATTCAGATGTTTGTAATCTAAGGGACCAAAAAACTGATGTCGTCGGTGTCTAGGCTTACAAACTACTTAAATTCTAAGAATAACGCACACCCATGCCCGAGAGAAGACTTGAACCTCCGACGGAGAGCGACCGCGTAATTCGTAGCAAGGTGCCTTAGCCTCCGCGGCTATGCCCGCGCGGCAGTTATAATACATACAAAACTACTACTATGACTTAAATGAAAAGAGCATAATTTACTGTTACAGAAGGTCTGCAGGCTAATAATTTCTGTTACAAATTATTTATTTCTCAGAGCATTTTTTTTTTTTCTTTTTTGGTATCGTGAAACTGTTTTATAATCTCATAAAGGTTTTCTTTGCCTTTACGGACAGATCACACAAATACGTTCCTTATTACACTAGGCCGGCAGCGGCGCAGCAACTGTTGTTCCGGCTGCAGTAGTTCTCATCAGTCGACCAGTCTGCTGTTTTCTGTTTCCCCGTCATTCTAGTCTGCGCTCGTTAAGTGTCTAGTGCTATTCAGACTGAAAGGAGGGAAAGTGTAGGCATGAAAAAAGAGAAAAACATGAAGCTGCAAGAAAGCCTGAATGAATGCCAGAAGTTATACCTTGAATCAATTTTCTTTCGACGTATTAGGATATAAATATTGAACTCAAATATTCATAAGTTTCAAACGTTTGCTATTTGTAGTAGCAATTAATATTTCGTAAAGGAAAAGAGTAAATAACTTACAATTTATCGGTTTACTTACCTCAAAGTGAGTACGAGGTTTTTTCTTTCTGGTGACAGATACTTTCTCATTTTCGTATCTTTACATGTAAAATCTCCAGTCATTAACACAATAGTTCAAAGAAAGACGATTTATACACTTGTAAGTAAATGAAAAACTTGTCGTCTAAACTCAGTTCTTCAGAAAGAGTACACTAAAACCCTTTAGATTCCCTTAACGATAGCATAGTGTATATTCCTTCGCCCGGCATGTTTCCTCATCAGTAGTGCACACTTCACGTTAAACTGACCACGCGGTGGCCAAATCGAGTGGTGGTGGAGGTACTGGCTGCGCCGCCTGGCGGTCTAGTGTAATAAGGCCCTGTAGCGCCCCAACAGAACTTTGTAGAAATTTTAGGTAAATGAACGGAAAAGCTTTGGTGTGAAAGAAGCAGGTAGCGAGGCGCCAGTTCAGAGCCGGTGGTTGAGGCAAGACTCGCATTCCGATACCGCAACAGCTTTGTGTATGAAGTACGTGACTCTTGGGCTGCAGGTCGGCCGCGGTGGCTGAGGGGACTGAGGCGCTTCAGTCACGGTCTGCACGGCCACTATGGTCGGGGGTTCGAATCCCTCCTCGGGAATGGATATTTGTGCCGTCCTTAGTTGTAGGTAGTTCAGAAGTAGTTTGTAAGTTTAGGGACTGATGACCCCGTAGTTAAGTCCCTTAAGCTTAACAAACATTTGAACATTTCTTGGGCTGCAGTCGGCCAGAACTGCAAACACACCAACAGCCGCAGGTGTGTAACGACCAGGTCAATACACCACGCGTGTGTCGAAGTTGTTGAACTAGTGCGTGACTCGAAACGGGGCTTTCTGGGAAACACGGCCAAGCCGAGTGAAATATAAAGCATGTGTTCTAAGCAGTCGTCAGTTGGAGCTCGGAGTTCACAGTCCGCAACTCAGCTCGGAGGACACCAGTGCGGCGGCGAGCAAGCAGCTAGTAGTTGCAGCTCGGTGGTCATCGTCAGCGGTTCGCGGTTCATCTCCCGAGATCGGACGACGGGCCACTCGAGAGGTCGGCGTGACGTGGTGCCGCAGTGAGGGGCCAGCCATCTCGCCAGCCACCGGCAGCATCAGAGATGGGGACAAGTTCCTGACCGGAGCACGGCGCAGGGTCCGAGCCATTCTCCCTGGGCACAGCAGCAGCATCGTCACCGCTCATCCGGCAGCGAGGCAGCGGCGGCCAACGAGTGGGCAGGCGGCGTGGCTGCGCCATCCACCTTCCAAGGCGGCTGGCCTACAGCCCAAGACGGCAGTGTCAGCGAGAAGTGTTACACCACCGACGTACAACAGCACACCGCCATCCGCAGTGATGCAGCAGATGCGTGACCAGAACAACAGACAAATATATACAGACGGGAAACCTCCATAAGGGTCCGGTCCTACACTCAGGGGTGCGGGGAGGGACGGTTTCCAGCAGTTCCGTAAGATGTCCCATGATGGCGCTGCGGTCAGAAGCAGCCCTTTAAACTGGCCAGAGCAGGCGGCAGGTAGCGGCTGCCCCCACCACCATCTCCCCTCAAACGCCAGCAAGTCGGACACAGCCGTGGCCTCGTGGCAGGTGGCACGAGCTCTCCCCTCAGCCTCCCCTCCACGCTACCCTCTGACGTGCGAGAGGCACCCTAAGCCAGCGAACCGCCTGACACCTGCTAGAATCTTACAGAACTACGAGGGAAGCGTAGGACAGTGGTTTAGGGGGGGCTTTTCCTCTGTATATCTTACTCTGTGCCAGAACTTAGCTCAGTAAATACTGACACCTTGTACAGGTAATTTGACTGAAAACCCAAAGAGATTTTGGTCATATGTTAAATATACTTGGGGCAAATCACAAACAATACCTTCACTACGTGATAGTAATGGTGTTCCTGCCGATGACAGCGCAGAGATTCAGGTGTTCTTTCTTCCCGCTATTCGAGAATGGAATGGGAGATAAAAAGTATAATTGTGGTTCGATGAACCCTCTGCCAAGCACTTAAATGTGATTTGCAGAGTATCCCATGTAGATGTAGATGTAGATGTACACTGAGAAGCAATAAAACCATTTAACACTTGGCCGGACTCTCTTTAAACTGCCACAATCTACCTGCAATCACTTCAGCCCTAATCACCGAAAAAGATTTGGTTAGCATCACGGAAAGTATAGAAGAAACCCAATAAATTCCACCGACGCTATCTTCTTCTGATAAGCACTAACCGCATATTTGTAAGCATTATAAAAGTTTTGTTATTTTCTGCTTAATTCCGAAAATATGGTGGGGAGAGGAAAATGTAGTGTTAGCACCGGATGGCAGAAATTCACTGAGCTCAGGCTAAGACCAACAAATCAACAATGAACAGAAGATGGTCTTGGCTAACGAAGGAATGGCCGATATAATACAAGGTGTGTCGAAAAGGATGGTGCACACTCACACGGTTGAAAGTACACGATAAGAGACACAATAATGTCCCAGTAAACACGGGACCGCAAACGACCCGTTTGCGAGATGATTACGAATATGCGGTTCCAAATGGACTCTGGTGTCATTATAAACATCGTCCTAGTTATTACACATTAATGTGAAATTTAGATTTTACATCACATTAAGTTCACATTTCATGTACGGATTACTTGTTAAAGGAAGTGTTCGAAGTATCTTTCTTGTATCTGGATGCAATACTGTGCTCGTCTCTGCAATCAATTCGAACTCTTTAGAAAACCCCTGGATTATTTCGGAGAGTTGTAGACGCTTGACAAGAATTCCGAAATGATCCAGGGGTTTTCGAAAGAATTCTTAATTCATTGCAGAGACGAGCAAAGTATTTTATCCAGATACAAGTGTTTTGTCCTCCTCGACTTATCGTTCGGGGACAGCTAAAACAGCTATACAGATTAGTAATACAAGTTTTATTAACTAAGGTAAATAAAATTCTCAACTTTGTCTGTCTGTCTGTTCTCGCGGCGGCGTCTTCTTGCACGATACTAGCTGCGCCCTATCTTAGTTACTGCCTAGTTCGGAGTCGAGTTCAGGGTGCCCTTCCAGACGCATGTCAACCTAGATACAGCTGCTTGTAGAGGGCGCGCTTCTCGGTTGCTCCCTCCAGGAGGCGCGGTGCCGGCGTGTGATTGGCTGCCGCTCGTCCGCTGCCTTCTTCACGATCGTTTTCTTGCGTCTGGCGTGTGGCGCTGACTTTACGCCACAACTTGTAGGGAGCTCGACAACGGGGGAGGAGGCAGGCTCGTGGACGTACTGATGGACCGGAGTCTGTAGCTTCAGAGGACGCCAGACTTCCGGCCGGGCCCTGCCAACCGGCCTGAGCTCGGAAGGGAACGTCCGCCGAGAAAACCTTTGAATGGCCCACATCCACGGCCTGGGGCCCAAATGGTGGCGTAGACGGTGGCGTCGGCGTTCACGTCGGCGTCGGATTCTGCGTGGCGTGCCGGTCCAGGCCCATGGGGATGTCGAGGTGAGGCGGAGGCGGCGAGGGCTCCGTCTGCCTGAAGTCGGACCGCGGTGCCGTGGAGATCTGCTGCGGGGGCGGCTGCCGAGGTCTGCGTGTTGCGTGAATCTGCTGAGAGAAACGCATAAGAATCACTGAGTACGCAACAAGGGCAAATTTGGTTGCGGTGCCTGCGTACAAATCCGTCAGGTACTGAAATTTCAAACATGGAAGTACCGAAAAATTTGACGATCTCACCCTGCTCCCATCGTCTGCGACCGCTGAAAACTCTGTAAAGACTGGGTTCCGCTGAGCGAGGCGATACATGCGTGTCGTCGGCTGGTGCTCCGGGCGGCGCCGGCGCGGTGGGTGGCGCAGATGGAGCAGGCTGCGGCCGTGCAGATGTCCCTTCTCGTGGATGCCAGCGGTAGGACAGTTGCAAAGCTGCCTCCCGTGAGTGCGCCGAACGGAGTTTGGACATCTGTTGCTTGAATATCCGGACGAAGCGTTCCACAGCGCCGTTTGTCTACGGGTGAAATGGTGCACTGGTGAGATGATTAATTGCATTGTGTCCACAAAAGGAGCGATATTCGAGCGATGGGAACTGAGGGCCGTTGTCAGAGACTATCAGTTCAGGAAGATATTCCAGACAAATAATTGAAGATAACGCCCTAATCGTGATACTAGACGTCGCAGAAGACATTGGCACTGCAAATGCGTAACCACTAAAAGCATCAACCACAATAAGCCACTTACAAGGAAAGTACTTGGGCTCGAACAAACACATATACACCAAAATCGTAGGAGAGATAATGTAAAGATCCCTTATTGCACTAGTGATACTCCCGCGTCTGCAAAACTCTGCAGTCGTCCGTTAGAAGCTTCTGCCTGTGCCATGCCGCATTGCACTTTGACCTGTCGGTTCACCAGTAGGAACGGTGCAGTGTGCCTCAGAAGTCGCGTTTAGTGATGTTTTTGTGTGGTGAAGCGTCAGATGGGGCGGCGATTGCTAATCAATCCTGCTAATGTATGCGATTAGTTGAGATGAAGTTACGAAGAACCCTTCTTCGTGAAGATGGTATTGTGTAGAAGATGAATCATTTGCATGCTTTCTCGTATCTGTTATGGTACAGAAATATGAGCTTAAGTTAGATACTGTTGTTACAAACTCATAATAATGATAATAGGGATGATAATGACGAACAACTCATTGCAAGCGGTAGGGCTACGGTAAGTGCGGGAAGAGGCAATGGAAGCAGTGGCAGTGAATACCAACAGTCTTTCGGGAAGAAGGTTAAAGTTGCAACTGTCATCACGGCTTTTGATGACAATTTGCTAGAGAACATGTACGATGATTATTACATAAGTTATAGTTAAGATATCTGCATTACGTATGGCGTCTACAATTACATCTATAGTGCTATCTAGAGCATGGTTGCAGAGCTTTGCAGAAAAACGACACCCACCAGCACATTGAGGTGTACGTAGAGATCCTGTAACCAAACGTTCATACAGATATGTTTGTTCGAGCCCATGTACTTTCCTTGTTAGTGTTCCAGAAGGGACCAGCATAGTCAATATGCACCCATCGCCATGGTGAATCTGCTTTGGGCCACGCAAAACAATTTTTGAGGTGGGGCGAACTTATTGGTAGCGCAGACTGACCACTGTAACGTCATTTGTTCTATATGGGCGTCCATACCCTGCCAAGTACAGTGTCGCCGCACCAAATCCTTAGTGTGAACCATTCCCCAATGTTCTTGGTGAAGTAACTTCAACACTTCTTTCTGCAAACTTCGTGGGATCAACACACGCGCTTGTCCACTCTCATTTGAAACTAGAATGACACCTCTATGGACTGAAAGTTCATTTCTTCTAGCAAAACAGCGACGCACCAGCGAATTTGGAATGTCACGTTGTGAACGAGGTCATGCTGTGCGAATGTAGCGCAGCAAAATTCGTAAATCGATGTCTGTTTCTACAGCCCGAGCAATTTCCTATAGTCCAACAGGGAGGAGTGTAACAAACTATCTTCCTGTGCATCTATCTGACAACAAGACAACTCAGAAGCCTCAAAGTCTTTATCAGAGCCAATCGGAAGACGGGAAGTGCGTCGGTATTTCCATGACGAGTTGTGTATCTGTACACAATCTCATACTGATACTGTGATACGAGCAGTGCCCAGCGTTGCAATTTGTGTGCCGTGTGAGTAGGAATCGGCTTGGCTGGATGAAACAATAACTGCAAAGGCTTGTGGTCAGTGACTAAATAAAATTTTCTCCCGTACAAATAGTGATGGAATTTTGTGATACCATACACTATCACTAAAGCTTCCTTCTCGATCTGAGAATAATGGCACTATGTGTCAATCCAAAGTTTGGATGCAAAGGCTATCGGGCGGTCCATATCCCCAAGTCTATGTGACATCACTGCACCTAGACCAAACGATAATGCGTCCACTTGCAAAAGAACTGGTTTTTCTGTATCGAAATGCACCAAACATCGATCACTGAGCAATGCATCTTTTACTGTTAAAATGCACGTTGGCATTCTCCTGTCCAAACAAAACGAACATTTTTATGGTGTAGCCGATTTAAAGGGACTGCAATTTGTGCTGCGTTGGGAATAATATTGTCACGTTGCAATGGAAGTAGGCTTGACTTCGAAGGCAACTAAACATAGCACTTATACTGAAAGCACGTTTATTACGAACTCAACATACACGCAGCACTGACTGCCTCTCAGGCAGAGTGCTCTGCTATTTATACACAGACAGAATTTACCAGAAATTAGAAGAACAGTTAACATAAGAAACAAGTAGAATTTACAAGTGAACATAAGAAAGATGTAGAACCTTCTGGAATTGTAAATTACAAAGAAATAAATTTTTGCCGGTGGGCAGGATTGAACCGGCGACATTCTGCTCCGCAGTCCGTGACGCTATCCCCTGCGCCACGCCGGCAGTTGGTGTTCGTCGTCTCTCGCGGCATTGCTCCCTCTCCTGGAGAAACAGCGACCCGCTGTTATGATCCCTGTGGAGCTAGCTGCAATGTCCTAGATCTTGACCGTGTCATGGGTCCTCTGTTTGATAGTTCAAGAGAATCCTTCCCTTCTCCGCGATTATCGATGACAGACGTTCCTGTCGTGGCTTCATCAGGAACATTACCGTCCTTAAAGTCCTTGAACAAGAAGCCATTGTCTTCTACCTGCTCTTCAGGATCGTAGTAAGGCTTCATGCGCAGGACGTGAACAATGTCTCTTCGTTTTTGCCGTTTCGACGACGGCTCATAATCCTCAACTTCGTATGTGACCTCTGACAGGCGGCGTATGATACGATATGGAGCAAAGTACCGCTTCAATAACTTTTCTGACAGTCCAACCTTCCGTACAGGGGTAAAAATCCATACCAGATCTCCTGGGCTGTACACAACAGGTCGGTGCTTGTCGTTATACCGCTGACGGTCCTTCTCCTGGGCGTCCAGTGTCCGTATGCGAGCCAGCTGTCTTGCTTCTTCGACCCTGGTGATGAGCTGTTTCACGTAGTCATCCTCAGTGTCGTCCGGTTGGAACGGGAACAGTGTATCCATTGTCGTCTGAGCTTCACGGCCATGGAGCAGGAAAAACGGAGTGAAGCCTGTGGTGTCTTGTCTTGCGGTATTGTAAGCAAATGTCACGACTGGCAGAATTGTATCCCAATCCTTCTGCTCAACATCGACGTACATCGACAGCATGTCGGCTAACGTTTTGTTAAAACGTTCCGTAAGACCATTTGTCTGAGGATGGTATGCAGTTGTCATTCTGTTGACAATGTTGCACCATGACATTACCTCTGATACTAGTTTTGACTGGAATACTTTTCCACGATCAGATATCATGACACGTGGTGTTCCATGCTTCAAAATAATGTCTTCTACAAGGAATTTTGCGATCTCTGGAGCTTCTGCAGTCGGCACAGGTTTGGTGACAGCGTAGCGTGTGAGGTAGTCAGTGCAGACTATTATCCAACAGTTACCGGTTGTCGACTTCGGGAACCTCCTTAAAAGATCGATCCCAACTCTGTGGAATGGAGCTGCTGCCGGCGGAATCGGTACGAGATGTCCTGGAGGTAATTGCGGCACATGCTTCCGTCGCTGGCACTCTTTACAGTGACTCACATAGTGCTTGACGGATCGGTAGAGACCTTTCCAGTAATACTTGCGTCTGATTCTGTCTAGGGTCTTCACGAATCCCAGATGACCGGATATTGGAGCATCATGGAAACATTTGAGAATAACTGGCTGGAGATGAGCTGGAACAACAAGTAGCCATTTGGGGCCCAGTGGATCGTAGTTGCTCTTGTACAATGTTCCGTTTATAAGTTGGAACTCTCCATTGGTCGGTTCTCCTTTCTACAAGGCCTCTATCATTTTTAATAGTGTTGGATCTTCCCTCTGTTCAGCTGTAACGTCATCTAATTCAGTGAGAGCTGAAATTTCATTAATGCTGCTGTGTTCCACTAATGGATTCCTCGAAAGGCAGTCGGCATCCTTGTGTTTGCGCCCGTTCTTGAATACCACTGTGACATCGTACTCTTGGAGTCTTAGTGCCCATCTTGCTAGTCGACCTGATGGATCCTTCAAGCTAGTCAGCTAACACAAAGAATGGTGGTCTGTCACGACGGTGAATGGTTTGCCGAATAAAGACGGCCGGAACTTATTGATAGCCCAGATAACCGCAAGACATTCTTTTTCAGTTGTAGAGTAATTTATCTCGGACTTTGAGAGTACTCTTGACGCATAGGCTATCACTTTTTCGGCACCTTCCTGAACTTGTACAAGCACTGCACCAATCCCATAGCCACTGGCGTCTGTGTGAAGTTCCGTTTCTGCATTCTCGTCGTACAAGGCTAGCACTGGTGCGGAAGTTAGAGCCTCCTTAAGTGCCTGGAAAGCTCTCTCTTTTGTCTCATCCCAGTAACACTTGGTGTCTCCCTGCAGAAGTTCTTGTAATGGACGTGCCTTGTTACAAAAACCTTCTGTGAAACGTCGGTAGTATGAGCACAGCCCGAGAAAACCTCTCACATCACGAATGTGCTGAGGAGTTGGAAATTCTGTGACTGCCCTTACTTTATCTGGATCAGGACGGACACCATCTCCGTTGACTAGGTGCCCTAGGATTTTTATCTCTTTGGCGACGAAGAGGCACTTCTTTGGATTGAGGCGGAGACCTGCAGCCTGGACACACTTCAACACAGTTGACAGGCGACTCAGATGTTCTTCAAATGTTTTCGAGAAAATGACAATGTCATCTAAATAGCAGAGACACGTCGTCCACTTAAGGTGTCGAAGCAAGTTGTCCATCATGCGTTCGAATGTGGCTGGAGCATTACATAATCCAAATGGCATTACTTTAAATTCATAGAGACCGTCAGGTGTAATAAAAGCCGTCTTCTCCCTGTCAGCTTCGTCAACCTCGATTTGCCAGTAACCTGTCTGCATGTCCATAGTTGAGAAGTATGTAGCTCCTTTCAAGCAGTCTAAGGTGTCGTCAATACGCGGCAATGGGTAGACATCTTTCTTTGTGATTCTGTTCAGCCGCCGATAGTCGACACAGAATCGCCATGTGCCATCCTTCTTCTTTACGAGGACCACCGAAGACGACCAAGGACTCTCCGAAGGTCGAATAATGTCATCTCGCAACATCTTCTCCACTTCCTCCCGAATTATTCGTCTTTCGGCTGGCGACACTCTATACGAACGCTGGCTAATTGGCGGATGATCCCCAGTATTAATACGGTGCTTTATCGTGGGCCGTTTCGTCTGACGTTTCCCCTGCTGAGGTGTGAATGCACCCGAAAATTGGCGTAGTATACCTAACACCTGCTGGCGTTGTTCCTTGGTCAGTCCAGGCCCTAGTGGCAGTTCCACGTTTGTTTCCTCCAGCGTGTTGTCTGTACTAACAGCAGGGCATGGGTCTTCATTGATGACGTTGAGCTCACCGTCCTGGATTGGTTCAGCTGTCCTGATACACATTCCCTTGGGGATAAGTTGTGACTGCTCGTGACAATTTGTGATCCAAATCTCTCCTTGACCACCGGTAATGCTTATGATAGCCGCTGGTATGTAAACTTCTTTTGTGAGCCTGAGAAACTTTTTACTATCAACTAGAACTTCACAGTTTAACCAGTCATCTGTGTTTGTGACTGCGACGCTTCTCATTGTCAACGGCGGTATCGTCACATTGTCAACGACGAATAACTTCCCAGAAAATTCTGTATTACGTGTATCCGGCAGAGCAACTTCTTCAATTTGCAGCTCAGATCTTCCACAGTCAATGATAGCTTGGGATGCCTGAAGGAAGTCCCATCCGAGGACTACATTCTGTTAACACGACAAATTCAAACGGCTGCGTCCTGTTGTTGATGGTTATTCTTGCGACACAAGTCCCTGCTGGATGGACATACTTTCCATTCGCGACCTTCAGCACAGTTGCCCCCGTATCACAGAACATTGTCTTCTTTAGTGTGCGGCGGTAATTATCCGACAATACAGAAAAAGAGGCTCCTGAATCAACAAGTGCCCGGACAGGTTGGCCGTCGATTATGACGTCGATGAGATTTTCCGACATCTTGGTGACTGTCGTCCATGGAGGATTTTCATCTGCGGGGGCCTCCATAGATGGTCGCCTCGCTTAGTTTTCCTGGGCGCGGCGGCTAGAGGAGCGGCTGGTACCTCTGTACGGCGACGGTGAACGGCTGCGGCGCGTCGGGGAGCGACCTCGTCTAGGGTACGGCGATGGGCTTCTTCCCATAGGTCGACTGAACTCATCAGCAGGTGACTGCCTTGGATAGATCTGCTCCGACGGCTGACATCTTGCGGCAAAATAATCATCGAATACTCGCCTCCTCTCTCTGCAGTAGCGTACGACATGTCCAGGGCGTCCACAGTGGAAACACAGTGGTGTGTTGTCTTCTGTCCTCCAGACGTCTGTTCTTCTGCGGGGCGTCATAGTTACCGGGGGAGTTGGCTGTGGTCGCGTCGGACGGTTCATGAGCTGCCGTTTGGCGGCTGCAGCGTAAGTCATAGCAGGGCGACGCCATTCTTCACGCCGGGTGCGATTGACGGGGCATACAGGAGCTAATGTTTGAAATACCTCGTCCTCAGCGGCGTCGGCTACCTCGTGACTTACAGGGCTCACATCCATGGCCATAATCTGATGCTCGCTCGGTCTAATAGTCCCGGCTGCCATGCACTGTTGTAATTCTTCTCTCACGATTTGTCGTATGAAAGAAGCCAAGTCCTGGTGGTCTTCCACAACGGCCATAGGGACTACATTTGGGAGTCTGTCATACTTCTTGCGTCCAACTCTCCTTTGTTGCACAGTGTACCCGGCGCCTCCACCAAACAATGTCACGTTGCAATGGAAGTAGGCTTGACTTCGAAGGCAACTAAACACAGCACTTATACTGAAAGCACGTTTATTACGAACTCAACATACACGCAGCACTGACTGCCTCTCAGGCAGAGTGCTCTGCTATTTATACACAGACAGAATTTACCAGAAATTAGAAGAACAGTTAACATAAGAAACAAGTAGAATTTACAAGTGAACATAAGAAAGATGTAGAACCTTCTGGAATTGTAAATTACAAAGAAATAAATTTTTGCCGGTGGGCAGGATTGAACCGGCGACCTTGTGCTCCGCAGTCCGTGACGCTATCCCCTGCGCCACGCCGGGATTTGGTGTTTGTCGTCTCTCGCGGCAATATAGTAAATTAACTTTCCAAAGACGGACTGTAATCCTTCCACGTCTTTTGGTGCTGGCAGGTCGCGAATGGCAAGCAAATGTGTTTGCATGGGGTGCACACCTTGACTGTTTATCACGTGTCCTTAATATCTAAGCGACACTTGAGACCTGCATCTGACAAAACTTGAAATAATTTTCTCAAATTTGCAATGTGTTCTTCTAGAGTACGGCCTGACACAACCATGTAGTCCAAGTTGTTTGAACAACAAAGCACCCGAGCTGTAAGCTGTTCCAAATATCTTTGAAAAATTGCTGGTGCGGATGCACTGCCAGAGGGTAAACGCAAATATTTAAACAAACCCAGATGAGTACTGACTACACAAATTTTCTATGATTCTTCGTCGAGTGGCAGCTGAAGGTACTGCACAAATCTATTTTTGAGAAAAAATTTCCTGCGCCTAATGTGTCCATTAAATCTTCTGATCTCGGCAAAGGATAACTGTCTACAACTGTTTGTGGATTTACTGTGGCCTTGAAATCAACACAAATGTGGATGTTATCTGACGGCTTCGGCAAAGGCGGACTCGCCCACCGGCTAGCTTGTATTGGTTCAATTGCATCATTTTCTTGCAATGTGCGAAGTTCTTGTACTAGTTTGTCGCGTAAAGCGTGCTGTACATCACGAGCTTTGCAAAATTTTGCTGTGGCATTTTCCTTTAGAGTAATGTGTGCAGCAAAATCCTTAGCTTTTCCTAGTCCTGCAGAAAATAAATCCGGTAAGTCTTTCAGCAACATCAAAAGTGTTCACAACTAAAACTTTTTTTGCACAGTAAAACCAAAGAGTTCAAAAGAATCTAGACGAAAAACATTCTCTCCTTTGTAAGACAAGCACTTGAAATGTCACTGTGCGCATTTGCGAACGGTATTCTGCAGGTAATAAACACTGCCCTAGTACCGGAATTTCGTTGCCATTGTACGCTGTTAACCGTATGCTAGTGCGAGAAGCCACGCCGAGCGTAACTGTTGATAAGTATTGCGAATGAGCAATGTGACTGATGCAACTGTGTCTAGTTGCAATTTTACAGAAATGTCGTTCACATGCAAACTGGCATACATTTTTCTGGCCTGGCAAACAACTTGTGCTTACTTCGGTGTCTGTGACGTTACGAGGGGCAACCACGGGTTTTTAAAATACTGCATTTATTAAATAAGTATTGTTGTGTCACTGTTTGGGCCAGGAAGGCAACTTCCGTTTCTTTTGCTGTCAGTAGACTGCTTGTATATGACATTTCTTGTCGCACGCATAGCATTCCGCACACCGGGATGGACAGTTCTGCCTTTTGTACCTTGAGAAACATTTTGGCCAACACTTCACTTCCTTAGCGGGCAAGGCGTTGCGTCTATCAACTTGTTTACGCTTAGTGCAGGGAGGAGGAAATGCACGGAGTCTGACCTGGCGCTCACGTGTGGATGATGACGGTATAGTACCCAGTGGACTTGAATCATAGTTTCCCTCTACTGCCGTACCTGAATCGTATTGTTCCAAAATCTTTTCTATTTGATGGAAAGATGAATCAGACATTTTTAAAATCTGTTCGCAAAGTCTGCCTTCAGGAATGTTCTAGACGATAGTGTCATGTAACATTACATCCGAATACAAAGCTCCACACAAACACTTAAATTTGCACTTTCTAGTAAGACCTTGAAGATCTGTTATCCACTGCCGGTACGTTTGGTTCTGGTCTTTCCTACACGGAAGAACTGATACCTAGCGGCTACTACATTGATTTGCTGTTCATAATATGACGTGAGGGCTCCTATAACTGAATCATAAGAATGTTCAAGAGGCTCCGCAGTGGAAAACAATTTTTTGACAAGACGAAATGATGGGGAGCCTACACGCGATAAGAAAAAATGTAGTTTGACAGTACCCTTTATCCTGTGCACTGTTGCGTAGGCTTCAAACTGTTGCAGTCGTTCTGTCCATTTCTCTTGTGCTTCGTCATACTGGCGAAATGGCGGAATTACTGGAGGCGGTAGCTGGTGCAGGGGTACTTGCGTATTTTGTGGCACAGGTGCGGACAGAAGCTGTTGTACAGGAGACAGCAAGGAGGTGATTTGTTGACATCTGCATCAGGTGCTGGGTGCAGTGCCAGGGATGCTTGTGTTATTGGGGGCTGACGTTTTGCGCAAACAAGAAGAAGAAACAATGCACAAATATAGAAATTGACGCGTATCCTGCAAGAGAAATGAAAATATTATGTACTGCAATCTCCGAGTTCTATAAGAGATTGACAAGCAAAATAATGCCGCAGCGTAGTGTCAGAGATTTCGGTGTCCAATGAAATTTAACATCTCGTCGCCATGTATTTTGTCCTCCTCGGCATATCTTTTGGGAAAGTATCTGCTCAGGACGCGTGGGATGCGTGGACAGCTAAATCAGCTACACACATCAGTAATACAAGTTTTATTTACTAAGGTATACAAAATACTCAACACAGTTTGTCTGTTCTCGCGGCGGCGTCTTCTTGCACGATGCCGGCTGCGCTCTATCATAGTTACTGCCTAGTTCGGAGTGCCCTTCCAGACGCATGTCGGCCTAGATAAAGCTGCTTGTAGAGGGAGTGCTTCTTAGTTGCTCCCTCCAGGAGACACTTGTGATTGGCTGCCGGTCATCAGCTGCCTTCACGATCGTTTTCCTGCGTCTGGCGTGTGGCGCTGACTTACGCCACAACAGCAAGGAAGACATTTCGAGCACCTCCTTCAACAAGTAACCCATACGTGAAATGTGAACTAAATGTTCAAATGTTTGTAGAGCTTATGGGACTTAACTACGGGGTCATCAGTCCCTAAACTAACAAACTACTTATGAACTAGCTAATACTAAGGACGGCACAAATATCCATGCCCGAGGGGGGATTCGAACCCCCGATCGTAGTGGCCGTGCTGAACGTGACTGGCGCGCCGCAGACAGCTCGGGAAATGTGAACTAAATGTGATGTAAAACCTAATAGTAAAGTCTAAATTTCATATTAATGTTTACAATGACGTCAGTGGCGGCTTGGAAGCATACATTCGTAATTATCTCGCATAAAGCTCGTTTGCGACCCATGTTTACTGGGACATTTTTGCTTCTACTATCGTGTACTTTCAACCGTGTACGTTTGCGCTATACTTTTTGATACCATCTGAATATATGTACCATCTGAATTTTAAAAATGAGTCTGAAATTTCACTTTGAGGTGGTTCCTGATAAAGTTTCTGGTCTCGCTATCGATACCCAATTCTTCTAGGCTGTTAAACAATGTTTTTCTATAAGCAAATCGTATGCTTCTTTTGAAATTCACAAATTTGACCATAGTGTTACGACATCATCTGATGTTAAGTGCGGATCTGAAATTACGCGTGACCTAGTTGCCGTGTAGTAAAAATATGTATATATCGTGGGCTTAACTCACATTTCTGACATTTTCGAGTTATGTACACAGACGGTATCAGAAAATGAATATGTTTCGTCTGGAGAAACCAGATAAGAGCATTTATCAGTCTAAGAATTTGGAAAGATATGCCAAGTTTGCACTAAGTACATAAGTGATTGTTCTGTTCAGCAAAAATCATTCAGGTGCACTTGAATGATTTTTCCATTATATTTCAATATGCTTGATGAAATAATTTGAACAACGAGAATCCTTCACGTTTACAGTGTGTTTAATTCAAAAATGTATTCAAGAAGTACTCCGACTGTATCATTGACCAAGAAAACGATACTCACAGCAGATGACAATGGAGGTAAGCAATAGAATAATACAATACTGTAAACATGAACTGAACTGTTACAGTACACTGACATTTTAAAATTAATTAATTAATTTTATTTCATATTTTTACTTTAAGGTAATGAATGTGTATCTCCAAGTGTGTCAACTGGAAGCAGAGTTGATGATGCGCGCAGAATATACGATGAAATCCACATAGAGTCAACTGGGGAAGATAAACCGAAGCAGGAACTGTATCAGATGAGTTCACAGTGGAATCACTTAAGTAAAAGTGTCAATCAAGGATCCTAACTACAAACCAGATTAGGGTGATACAGATAGTACGGATCTCCTGAGCAAACAAACCAGTGCTGTAAAGGAAGCTACTAGCGGTAAACGATCGAGAAGGAAGAAAAGTGATCCCAAAAATTGGAAGAAGAATGTAATTAAGAAGTGTAAAATTGAAAACAAAAAACCAAAGGCAGTTAACTGTGAAAGATGTAGATATAAGTGCAACGAAAATTTTTCTGATGGAATTAGGTACTCCATTTGTAGAAGCTTCTGCGACTGTGATTATGCAAAGCAAAAGGATTTTATTCTTTGTAACGCACTGAGTTGAACTCCAGCACGAAGACGAAGTATTGGTCAGCCACTGAAACAACGTAAAGATTCTAAGGTATTCTACCTGAACAAACACAATTAAAAAATCAGAGTATGTAAGAAATTCTTTTTTTAAACTCTTTGTATTTCGGCTGATGTAATAGGCACTGCATATAAGGGAAAAGGCGAGAGTGGACTATTCGTTGGAAGTGATAAGAGAAGCAAAGGAATTCCTCATAATAAAACTAAACATATTGAACCATAGAAAGTTAAAGAACACATAGAAAATTTTCCTACTATAGAATATCACTACTCAAGGAAAACTATATTTAGACTCCAAACTAAGTGTATCCAAAATGTATAGTTTATACAAAGGAGAATGTAAGGATTCGGAAACAGTCAGTGAAATAACTTATAGAAAAATATTTTGTCAGGACTATAATCTGGCCTTCAAGAAGGCAAAAAAGATCAGTGTCAAAAAGTATGAGTTATGAGAAATCAAAAACTAATGAAGAAAAGAAAGCATTAGAAGCAGAGTATAATCAGCATATTGCAAGGAAAAATGAATGCAACCAAGCAAAAGCCACCGATAAAGAAAAACTGTAAGGTAGAAAAGACATCCATGTGTTCCACGTTTGATTTGCAATCTGTCTTGCATAGACCTGCAAGTGACATCAGCCCGATGTACTACAGCCTCAAAATCTGTACATACAATTTAACTGTCTGTGAACTATCTGAGCCAAATGATGCATTCTGCTACACTTGGACTGAGCTAAACGGAAATAGAGGTAGCTCCGAAATTGGTACTTGCATCATGAAGTGAGGTGTGTAAGAAAAGTAATGAGATTGGCAACACTGCAGGAGATCTGGCAACGTTGTGTCTACCGGCCGATGCTAAATCTGATTGTTGATCCCTTCCACATTGTAATGTTTTTATGGATTCTTAAGTAATTACATTTCATTCTACCACTTTCAAACAGAATACTCAGCTTTTCAACATTACAATGTATGGGGGTTCTGCTCGCTGCAACACTATTCTCCTGGGGTGTCATGGTAGAAATAAATACTCGTAGGTACAATTTTTCACTTCTTCTTTAATTTGCACTCAAAGTGCTTCTCCACCAAACATTACAACTTTCGACTTGCGTACACAAATTACCACAACAACACAGACTGACATAGATTCCAAAGTACTTCAGAAGCGGCAAAACTCGAACTCCTCTTCGCAAGGCTGTGAGGCAAATATATAACATCGGCAATAATGACCTTACATTATGCATTGTTCATAACAATTGAATATACTAATTTATAATTAACAAACACACAAAGAAAACATTTCATGTACACAAAAATAATCACAATATAAAATGAAAACTATACATACAATAATTTTACATGGCACGTATTTTTTAAGTCGAAATCTCTGATCTTTCTGTTGGCAGCAAAGTGCGATGTTAAATGTCAATTAATTAGTTAATGAGTACATCATACATGTTCCTAACATATATTGAACTATCAATTATCTTCGCAAATGTGAAAATAGGTTCAAAATCTCACGTCAGTCAATATATACAAAGAAATACAATATACAAATCTCGACTATTACATTAACACGATTAACTGGTCAACACAACTTGTTTATGAGCCTAACATATATACAATGCTAGTTATTTTCATTTCTTTTTGTTTTTCACAAAAGTTTTTACAATTCGTCTATTTAAGTCTTTATAACGTACAATGACGAAACTATTGTTTATAGAACTGTCTGGAAAGAAAATATGTGAATCTCTTAATTAATGAAATCTATCACTTGTTTTAACCACAGTATCGCCGAGACACTGTCCTACACTGATTCCTAGGCTGGCTATTTCGTTTTAACTTCACACGCAACATGTATCACTATTGAACCACACGATTCCGGGTCCGACGCAGACGGTATCGTACGGTAACATTGAGATGAGAGGCCCAGCAGTATCATCACAACTTCCTCAGTCCGAGTTACAACTACGTACAGTTAACACATTAGTTTTCACAACGCCATTAGTAAAGTTGTGTTTTCATTGTGCGTCACAGAAATGGAGCATCGGAATTTAGAGCAACGTTGTGCAATAAAATTTTGTGTTAAACTTGGTGAATCCGCGAGTGTGACTTTTGAAAAGTTGAAACAGGCCTATGGGGAACAGTGCTTATCGAGAGCACAAGTTTTCCGCTGGCACAAATCATTTTTGGAAGGTCGAGAGCACGTTGAAAATGAACCTCGCTCAGGGAGACCTTCGACTTCAAAAACTGACGAAAACATTGATCATGTGAGGGCTCTTGTGACATCAGACCGTCGTTTAACAATAAGGATGATCAGTTAACAGCTAAATTTAAACACTTTCACCGTGCATCAAATTGTGACAGATGATTTGAACATGTGAAAGGTTTGTGCCAAATTGGTGCCTAAAAATCTCAAAACTGAACAGAAGGACATTCGAAAAAACGTGTGCGTTGATCTTCTTGAGAGGATTGCTAATGACCAAGAATTCTTCAATTGTGTGATCACTGATGACGAATCCTGGATATTTGAGTACGATCCTGAAACAAAGCGGCAAAGTAAAGAATGGCACACTCCGTCATCTCCTCGGCCGAAGAAATGTCAAATGAGCAAGTCAAAGATCAAGACCATGCTGATTTGTTTTTTTGACAGGAAGGGTATCTTGCACAAAGAATTCGTTCCACCAGGACAAACTGTCAACCAAGTGTTTTATAAAAGTGTCCTTGAAAAGTTGAGGAAAAGAGTGATCCGTGTGAGACCAGAAATTGCAGACAAGTGGATGCTTCACCATGACAATGCTCCGTGTCACACGGCCATTTGCATCCGTGAATTTTTGACCTCAGAACGCATTACTGTTGTTCCTCAACCCCCCTATTCACCTGATTTGAGTCATTATGACTTTTTCCTCTTCCCGAAATTGAAACATGTCCTAAAAGGACGTCATTTTGGAACTCTGGAGAACATTCAAAAGACAGTGACCGACCAGTTAAAAGTCGTACCAATTGAAGACTTCCAGCGCTGCTACCAAGAGCGGGAACGACGACTCCGCCGATGTGTAGCTGCCCAAGGGAACTACTTTGAAGGGGATAACATTGTTGTTTGAAAATAATAAAAACTTTGGTTAGTATGAAATCAGTCTCATTACTTTTCTCACACACACAGCTTCGACCAGGTATAAAGCACATTCCGTTTTTTTCTGACACCTGCGGCGGTCAAAGTAGCTGCATCTACATCTACATCTACATACATACTCCGCAATTCACCGTAAGGTGCGTGGCGGAGGGTACACTGTACCACTACTAGGCATTTCCTTTCCTATTCCACTCCCAAATTGAACGAGGAAAGAAAGAATGCCTATATGCCTCCGTACGAGCCCTAATTTCTCTTATCTTGTCTTTGTGATCTTTACGCGAAATGTAAGTAGGCGGCAGCAAGATCGTACTACACTCAGCTTCAAATTCCGGCCCTCTAAATTTACTTAACAGAAATTCACGAAAAGAACGTCGCCTTTCTTCCAGCGATCCCCAATTGAGTTGCCGGAGCATTTCCGTGACACTCGCGCATTGGTCGAACCTACCGGTAACAAATCTAGCTGCTCGTCTCTGAACCGCCTCTATGTCTTCCTTCAAACCGATCTGCTGCGGGTCCCAAATACTTGAGCAATACTCAAGACGTGGTCGTACAAGCGTTTTATACGCGGTCTCCTTTACAGGTGAAGTACATCTTCCCAAAATTCTCCCAATAAACCGAAGTCGGCTGTCCGCCTTACTCACAACTGTCCTTACATGTTCGTTCCATTTCACATCGCTCTGCAATGTTACGCCTAGATATTTGAACGACGCGACAACATCAAGAAGCTCACTACTAATGCTGTATTCGAACATTATAGGATTGTTTTTTCTGCTCATGCGCAACACCTTACATTTTTCTACATTGAGAGCTAGCTGCCATTCTTCGCACCAACTAGAAATTTTGTCTAAGTCATCCTGTATGCTATTACAGTCAGTTACAGACGACACCCTCCCATACACCACAGCATCATCAGCATTGTTTCAGTACTGAGTACAGACAACAAATTTAGACATGATTGAACACAAATTTCGCGAATCTGGCCACATCTTCATGGAAGTGGATAGCATGCACAGTGCAAGTGAATGTGCGAAAAAATATTTACCTGTTTATACTATTCAGGTTTGGATTCATATATTCAGACTTTCAAGAGCTAAAAAGAGTTCGAAACAAGAAAAGTTCTCCTTATGCAGTACATGAAATGAAAAATGTACAATTCAAGGATATATCTAAATTTTCAGCAACTATCATTAAAAGCAGATGTACTGACATCCACGGAAATAAAATTAACTGGCTAAAAGTGAAATGTTTTCTCTACCAGAAAACCAATCCAGGAGTGGTCGAATACACATACGGCCACACATCGAATTTTAAAGAAATACATACGTTTGGAAAAGGACGTCCTTGAAATATGGCAAATATTCACGTAGAAGATATTTATCCCAACATTCTGTCAATAATCAGAAAGAAAAAGGACTGCTTGATACAGTTATGCAAAAATTGTGTCATTTCACTCTTGGCATAAATCTCTTCCTACATCAGCTGCTACCATTGACACAGATCCTTAGCCAGGTGTGGAAGACAGCGACAGCAGCGGAGCAGATGTATAGAGTGGAAAGAAAAGAACCTTACTCAGTGTTTTTCAATTGTTAGTGATATTATGACTCATTATTGTGACTTAAATTATTCAGTAATGTGTTTTCTAATGTAACTTTGCTCAATTTGATAAATAATTACTATGTTGACTACCAAAACCAATTATCTACGTCTACATGGGATACTCTGCAAATCACATTTAAGTGCCTGGGAGAGGGTTCATCGAACCACCATTATATTATTTATCTCCAATTCCATTCTCGAATAGCGCGCGGGAAGAAAGAACACCTGAATCTCTCCGTTCGAGCTCTGATTTCTCGTATTTTATAATGATGATCATTTCTACCTAGGTAAGTGGGAGTCAACGATATATTTTCGCATTCGGAGGAGAATGTTGACGATCGGAGTTTCGTAAGTAGCCGTTGTTGTAATGATTCCCATCCCAGATCCTGTATCATTTCCGTAACGCTGTCTCCCCTGTATCGTGACATTACGAAACGAGCAGCCCTTCTTTGGACTCTTTCGATGTCCTCCGTCAAACTCACCTGATAAGGATCCCACACTGGGCAGCAATACTCCAAAAGTAGACGGACAAGCGTAGTGTATGCAGTTTCTTTTGTAGTTCTGTTGTAGCTTTTAAGGGTTCTGCCAATAAAACGCAGTCTCTGTTTCGCCTTTCCCACGACATTATCTACGTGTTCTTTCCAGTTTAAGTCTGAAGGATTAGTATATCCTAGATATTTTGTAGAGTTTACAGCCTTCACGTTTGATTGATTTATCTTATAAACAAAGTTTAACGGATTTCTTTTCGTACTCATGTGGACGACTTCACACTTCTCATTATTTAGAGACAATTGCCAATTTTTACACCATAGTGATATCTTATTCAGATCGTTCTGCAGTTGGTTTTGATCTTCAGTTGATTTTACTAGTAGGTAAATGACGGCGTCATCTGCAAACAATCTAAGAGAGCTACTTAGATTTCCCCCTAAATCGTTTATGTGAATGAGGAACAGCAGAGGACCAATAACACTACCCTGTGGAACACCCGATATCACCTCTATTTTAGTCGATGCCTTACCATCGATTACTACTAACTGTGTCCTCTCTGGCAGGAAATCCCCTATCCAATCGCAAATTTGGGGTGATATACCATAACCACGGAATTTGATTAAAAGCCGTTTGTGAGGTACTGTGTCAAAAGCCTTCTGGAAATCGAGAAATACGCAATCGATTTGCGAACTCTTGTCGATATCACCCATCACTTTGTGTGAATAAAGAGCTAGTTGTGTTTCGCATTAACGATATTTTGTAAATCCGTGTTGACTTTGCGTCAATAGATCGTTCTGTTCGAGATAATTCATAATATTTGAATACAGGATATGTCCCAGAAGCCTGCTGCAAATTGACTTGTGTGTTTGTGTGTTTATCGGGTTATTCCTACTGCCTTTCTTGAATATAGGTGTGACCTGTGCAATTTTCCAATCCTTTGGTACAGATATTTCTATGAGAGAGCGGTTGTATATGGCTGTTAAGTAAGGAGCTATCGCTTCAGCATAATCAGATAGAAATATAATGGGTATACAATCCGGACCAGAAGACTTGTTCTTGTTAAGTGATTTTAGTTGCTGCACTACCCCGATGATATCTACTTCTACGTTACTCATTACGGCATCTGTTCGTAATTCGAAATCTGGAATATTGGTTTCGTCTTATTTGATGAATGAGTTTCTAAAAGCTATGTTTAGTAACTCTGCTTTAGTAGCGCTGTCATCGGCAGGATCGCTATTAATATCACGTAGTGAGGATATTGTTTGTGTTTAGCCCCTAGTATATTTATCATATGACCAAAATCTCTTAGTGTTTTCAGTCAAATTTCGAGAAAGAGTTTCGTTGTGATAAGTATTGTAGGCATCTCGAATTGAAATCCTCGCTAAATTTCGAGCTACAGTGTAGGATCGCCAATCCTGGGGATTTTGTGTTCGTTTAAATTTAGTATGCCTTTTCCTTTGCTTTTGCAACAGTGTCCTGACCTGTTTTGTGTACCAAGGGGGATCGCCTCCTTCTTTTATTAATTTATTTGGTATAAAACTGTCAATTGCTGTCGATACCACTTCTTTGAATTTGAGCCACATCTGGTCTACACCTACGTTTAGTGTTAGAAACGAGTGGTAGCTGTCTTCCAAGAAGCAATGTATTTTACTTCTATCTGCTTTCCTGAACAAATATACTTTTCGTTTATTTTTGGTAACTTTGGGACTTTCGATATTCAATCTCGCTACGACAGCTCTGTGTTCACTAATACCTGTAACCGTTTTGATCCTCGTTATGAGCTCAGGATTATTTGTTGCTAAGAGATCAAGTGTGTTTTCACATCCATTTACAATTCTAGTTGGCTCATGAACCAATTGTTCGAAGTAATTCTCAGAGAATAAGTTGAGTACAATTTCGCACAATGTTTTATGCGTGCCTCCTGATTTGAAAATATAATTTCGCCAACAGATCGAGGGTAAATTAAAATCACCGCCTACTATTATCGTGTGAGTCGGGTACGTTTTTGTAATTAGACTCAGGTTTTTTTCTTTGAACCTTTCTGCTATTGTATCGTCAGAGTCGGGAGGCCGGTAAAAGGAACCAATTATAAACTTCTTACGATTTTCAGGTACAACCTCTACCCATAATAGCTCAAAGGAACTATCAACTTCAACTTCGCTACATGAAGTACTACTTTTGACGGCGACAAACACGCCTCCACCTATTTTGTTTAATCTATCCTTTCTGAACACAGTTAGATCTTTCGCAAATACTTCTGCTGAACTTATTTCCGGCTTGAGCCAACTTTCACTGCCTACAATGATGTGTGTTTCGGTGCTTTCTATTAACGCTTGGAGTTCTGGTACTTTACCAACACAGCTACTACAATTTACAATTGTTTTACCGATAGTTCCCAGATCTACATTTCTCCTGTGATCCACCTGCACCCTTTGAGATTGCCCGTTTTGTTTATCCCCGAACCACTTAATCCTAAAAAACCGCCCAGTCCACGCCACACACTCCACGCCACACAGTCCACGTTACCCGTGTAGCCGCTTCCTGCGTATAGTGGACTTCTGACCTATTAAGCGGAACCCGGAAACCCACCACCCGATGGCGCAAGTCAAGGAATCTGCAGCCTACACGGTCGCAGAACCGCCTTAGCCTCTGACTCAGACCCTCCACTCGGCTCTGTACCAGAGGCCCACAGTCGGTCCTGTCAACTATGCTGCAGGTGGTGAACTCCGCTTTCATCTTGCAATCAAGACTGAGAGTCTTTACCACTTCAGATAGCCGCTCAAAACCTGAGAGGATCTCTTCAGATCCGAAGCGACACACATCATTGGGACCGACGTGAGCCACCACCTGCAGTTGGCTGCACCCCGTACCCTTCATGGCATCCGGAAGGACTCGTTCCACATCTGGAATGACTCCACCCGGTATGCACACGGAGTGCACGTTGGCCTTCTTCCCCTCCTTGGCAGCCGTCTCTCTAAGGGGCTCCATCACCCATATAACGTTGGAGCTCCCAAATACAAACAAACCCACCCTCTATGAAAGCCCGGATCTTGCAGGCTGGGTCGTGATTTCAGGATGAGAGACCATCCGACTCAAGAACGTTGCCCTGAACAGATAGCGCCTCAAACCTGTTCGCAAGACGGACTGGGGAGGCCTCACGATCAGTCCCCCGGAATGTCTTGCGCCTCCTGCCACGCACTGGAGCAACCTCCCACGCAACAACGGGTGGGGTGTCTGCCTCACTACTAGCAATATCAGGGCATGTCGATGTCGCAGGCCGATCGGTGGAGACGATGGAACAACAACGACGCCCCTCGATCGCAGCCTCCAGCTGTGCAACCGAGGTTAACACAGCTTGAAGCTGGGAGCGAAGTGTCACCAGCTCAGACTACATCCACACACAGTGGTCACAGTCCCAATTCATGATTACAGTGCCGAGAAAACAAAAAACTACGGTCGCGATGCTCTCAAAGGAAGACTACACTGTTTGTTAAAATGCGGATTTGAATCTAATATGCACGAGAGCACAGAATAAATTTACAAACTGAAGCGAGAACGCGCAGACAAAAATCAAAATTCTATGTGCCGCTTCTAATCAGAAAACAAAGACGGACGACTGTCGTGACGCGATTCACACGGCGGAATAATAAACTAACCAGATATTTAACGTGAATATGAATCAAATAAAAACGCGAGCACACAATAAATTTAATGAACTGAAGGGAAAGCGCACTGAAAAGTCAAAATATGTAGCTTCTAGAGAGAAACTAGTTACACTTACAACTGAAAATATGCTGTCACTGGACCAGGTACACACTGGACGACGTCCACTCGGCGACTGCAATATTTTGCATGTCATGTTAATTAATAAAAAGTTATAATGCATTAACAAGCTATTTGAGCATTATCCTTTACTAGATATCACCATTTGTTAGTTGTTGCAATGCAACAATTCATTTGTTGATTTAATTATTTATGGAATATAAAAAATCATTTTTCTCGAAACTAGCTAAAACGGAGTTAGTGGGTTTTTGCAGTAAGCTCACGATATATGGTCCTCGCTTAACATCAGACGATGTCGTAACACTATGGTCACATTTGTGAATTTAAAAAAAGCATACGATTCAGTTGATAGACAAACATTGTTTAACAGCCTATAAGAATTGGGTATCGATATCATGACCATAAACTTTATCAGGAACCACCTCAAAAGTGAAATTTCAAACAGATTTTTAAATTCAGATGGTACTTCGGCAAGGAGTTGGCTTATTGCGACTCTAGTCTAGTTCAAGACGTAGTTGGAATAAATAATCCGAGAGTGGGAAAATAACATCAAAGGTATTCAAATTGGAAAAGAAAAACGTAAAAACAGTTACTGTAAAATTCTTAGCGTTTTATGATCACCTGGGGTATTAAAGAATAACCAAGTTGCCCAGACTAGCACTAGATAAACTACATGAAATCTCCCATACAACTGGTCACCAAATTTCCTATTAAAAAGTTAAATCTATGAACATAAAATCAACAGGCAAACTCCCATTGACAACACAGTGTGGGAAAATCTCGCAGGTCACTGACTCAAGTACTTAAGAGAAATCAAAACCTTGCAACCTATAGGACTAAACACTATCTGCAAGAAACGTTCAAACTAACGTGGATTCACTAGTATAAAAAGGCAATATCCCGTAGGCGGTACTAAAGTACGACACTGTTGTTTTATCAGAAGCCTTGTATGTGGCAGAAATGACAGTAATTAGAGAAATGACGAAAATTCATGACATCGAGAAAAAAACAACCAAAACTTCTTAGATAAACTGTGCCGCTGTTCTCCGAAACGTAACGTGTATCAAAGTATCTACGAAGGAACTCTACAACACAGATATCAGCACAGATAAATTTAGGAAATGACGGCAACATTTCTTTGGACACCTTTGTAGAATGGATGGAAACAGACTCACTAAGAAAATTCTTAACACTGTTCATGGAAACAAACATCAATTGAGTGAAAGAACCACAAGAAGATCTGGAACAGCTGAAAATTTCAGAAGAAAAGATTACGAACAGGAAACGATTCAGTAGTAGAATCAGATACTATAGAATTGGACAAGACTGAACGAAATGAACAACAGAGAAGAAAAAGTAGACTGACGAAAGGAAGGAAAAGACAGTGAATTAATGGAGAGGGTTTAGAGAGGTGCAGGAGGAAGTTCACACGATACAGTCATACAGTAATCGCTGCGATTCATGATGCAAAGTGGGAAAGCAGAGTTTCATCTCCCGGTAAAATCTATGTTTCTTAGGCCAGTAAAATGAGCTCCAAACACGGGTTGCCTTCAAAAATGTAGTGGAAATCTGGAAACTGTTTCAATCACTCAAGTAGTCATCTGGTATAAAAATTTTTCGGAGTGGAGCTTCAACTGTTGTGAAAGAAAAACCTCCTAAATTTTGGACTCCTTGTAGTTCTTTTTTTTTCGAATTCTTCAGTAATTAAGCGTTTATCAAGAAAGTCAAGGTTACAAAAAACGTAGAGCATTAAATTCTGTATAGATTTAGCACCAAAACTTTGCTATTTGATTGGATTTTCTAAAAAGTAAATAAATAATATAAATAAATAAATAAGGTACTGCAAAGAACCGTGATTTTTCACACTTTTTTAAAACACTTGCTTCGTAGGTATAAAACGTGCAGGAACTCGGAATTGGTCGGTTAGACGCAAAATTATATAGGACAAAAGCTATAGCACCAAATTGCGTTTTTCAAAAGTTAATGAAAGTAACAAAAAAACTTTGCTGGTTAGAAAATATCGCCGTTATTCAGTTACATATGAATTATGTGGTAACTAGCAACATCGTATTTTTTTCTATCAGTCGAATGATGACTTGCAATTGTTGATCGCAGCAGTGACTGAAAGATGTTCTGAAAAAGTTGAACTTGTTAACAATGGAGGTACAGCACGATTGCGCGTGCAGTACTTGCAAAATTAAACTACTGTAAGGAAATTTGTTGCCGCTGAGAGGAGTGGAGATGGGCAGTTGCGCTTAACATTTATTAAAGATATGCGTCCTCATCTGCATGCCAGTGGCCACAACATTTATGTAAAATCATGTCATTTATACTTATAAGACATGGCTGAAATTAAAGACGGCAAGACTAAGAGCAACTTATAACTATAGGATGGCTCACAATCCGAAGGTCAGAAAGTTTTGGGGAGGAATTTAGTGTGACATGACAACTGAACAAACCTTAACAAAGAGTAGTGGTGGTTTGACGCACGGAGACATGGAGTACTTCGATGCCAGCAGCAGTTGACATCACTGACCAACTTGAGCAATTCTGTAGTGTTTCGTTTGCAACTCAAATGTTCAAATGTTTGTATAGTTTATGGGACTTAACTACGGGGTCATCAGTCCCTAAACTTACAAACTACTTATGAACTACTTACAAACTAGGACGGCACAAATATCCATGCCCGAGGGGGGATTCAAACCCCCGACCGTAGTGGCCGTGCAGACCGTGACTGGAGCGCCTCAGTCTCCTCGGCCACCGTGGTCGGTCGTTTGCAACTACTGAGCACCATGTGGGTGCTAGAAATGAAAGAATACAAAGAGATTAAGCAGATTCCTGAAACCTGTTTAGTTTTCTTAAGTGATCATTTTAATGTCCACGAAAATGTAATGTCCGTTAGCACTGGGATAGGTGATGAAAAGATAAATTGGCACAAATCTAGTGAACCTGGTAGGCCTAATTTGTGCATTTCAAAGAATACTGGTAACAGCTTTGTTTGTTGTTGTGGTCTTCAGTCTGCAGACTGGTTTCATACAGCTCTCCATGCTGTGAAAGTCTCTTCATCTGAGAACATGTACGGCAACCTACCTCCTTATGAATCTGGTTACTGTATTCGTCCCTTAATCTCCCTCTACGATTTTTACCCCACACACTGCCATCTAATGCTAAGTTGACGATTCCTTGATGTCTCAGAATGTGTCCCACCAACCTATCCCTTCTTGTAGTCAGGATATGCCTGAAACTCCTTTTCTCAAATGTTCAAATGTTTGTAAGGCATATGGGACTTAACCACGGGGTCATCAGTACCTAAACTTATAAACTACTTATGAACTAGCTAATACTAAGGGGGGTACAAATATCCATACCCGTGGGGGGATTCGAACCCCAGCCGTAGTGGCCGTGCAGACTGTGACTGGCGCGCCGCAGAAGGCTCGGCCACCGCGGCCGGCTTATAATTGCTCTCTGGTTTTTGTACAAGTTGAATATCGCTATTCGTTCTCTATATTTTACTCCTGCTACCCTCAGAATCTGAAAAAGTGTAATCCAGTCAACATCGTCAAAAGCTTTCTCCAGATCCACAAATGCTAAAAACGGGAGTTTCCTTTCGTTAATCTATCTGCTAAGGTAAGTCTTAATGTGGGTATTGTATCACATGTTCCTACATTTTTCCTAAATCCAAATTGATCCTCCCCACTGTCGGATTCCACCAGTTTTTCCATTGTCTGTAAATATTCCGTGTTAGTATTTTGCAACCATGACTTATTTCTATAATTTTCACATTTGTCTGCACTTGCTTTCTTGGATATTGAAACCACTATATTCTTCTTTCTTTTATACATGCGTTCCATATACTCCTCCCATCTTTCAGCTCTCCCTTCATTGCTTAGTACTGGTTTTCCATCTGAGTTCTTGATATTCATACCGCTGCTTTTCTTGTTTCCAAATTTCTCTTTTATTTTCCTGTAGGCGGTATCTATCTTTCCCCTGGTTATGCATTCTTCTACAGTCGTTCCATCTCCTTAATTTTCTACATGTTTGTAGTTTCTTAAGTTTTAATCTACAGTTCATAAGCAATAACTTATGGTCAGAGTAATATCTGGCCCTGGAAATATCTTACAGTTTAAAACCTGGTTTATAAACCTTTGCCTTACCATTATAAAGTCAGTCTGGTATCTGGCAGTGTCTCCTGGTCGCTTTCACGTATGTAACCTTCTTTCATGATGTTAAAAACCAAGTGTTTGTGATTATTAAACTGAGCTCTGCACAAAATTCTACCAGACGTTCTCCTCTTTCATTCCTTTTCCTCAGTTCATATTCGTCTACCATATTTCCTTCTCTTCCGTTTCCTGCTACCGAGTTACAGTGTCCCATCACAATTTACTTCCCCTTTAGCGGTCTAAATAATTTCCAACAGCTTCGAGAGTGTGAAATTTGAAAGAAGAAATCGTGTCCTGCCTCTGAAGTAATATAAAATCACGTTGCACGACAAAGTCATTCCTATCAACACTGAAACGATTTTTCATAAAAGAATCCAATGAAGAATTGGAGTTACAGTTAATGACTTTTGGATCCTCAACCTCCAAGCGAGTAAAGATGTACCGGTAATACTCTAAAATTTAAAAACAGATTAAAAATTAATCTTTTACTGTAAGTGAATGTACTTTGTATTATCATATGGATGTCAGTTTATTGTTAAATGAATGACGTTTCGTTATTCCTAGTAAAACAACAATAAACTTAAAGTATTTATTTTCAATAATACCCTTTCAAACTACTTTTTGTCCTTTATATATCATTCTGAAAATGTCATAGTTTTAAAAACTACGATCTTAATAACGTATAGATTGTTCCCTTGAAAAATGAAAAAATAAATACTTTAAAAAATCCACGGAATGGAAAGTAGAAAGGTTATGTTTGTCATGTTTATATATAATAATTCAATCCCTATTTCCCTTGGTCACACCATAAATTGCGAACTGCGCGGCCAATTTGGGAGATTTTTATTTTTCCTCGCGTTCGTAATTCTCAGAACAAGGTTTGTATGGAATAAAATCTTTGAGAAAACCAAAAGTGTGTTTTTCAATGTGTCCGTGTGTTTCTATTGCTTGCAGATATAGCTTTGGTCTTATCTTGATGAAACTTTCCACTTGGCCTTCAAAACAAGACGAAGCTCAGTCTCCAAAACAGTTGGTTAAGTGAATGGCGGAGGGTACTCTGGTTACGGACTTTGATAAAATCCATCGTTTTGCTATGATCTTGATGAATTTCTCCAAGAGGAAGCGCATTGTCTACATAAATGTTTGCACGATGCAGGGCAAAAGGTACATTGCAAGAAACTTTATTTCACTGATCACCACGATAGTTGACAGATATATATCAATGGGGGTGGGGAGGGGAAGAAAATGAGCGGAGGAGGCAGGAGGGAGGGAGGGAAAGGTGCAGATCAACAGAGATGGGTTCGACGAAAGAAATGTTTTGCGGAAAGTGTGAAAAATCACCGTTCTTTGAGCTAACATTTTTTGGGAGCGGGGATTCATCATGTAGCTAAGTCGTACTCAGTCGATGCAGTATTTAATGCTTTACATTTTTGTAACTTTGGCTTTTTCGATTAAACGCGTAGTTTCGATGGAAAAAAAAAACAAAAAAAAACAAAAAAAAAACAAAAAAAAAAACCTGGAAGCTGAAGTTCCACTTAGGCTTTCGGGCAAATTCGGATTATTCAAGAGACACGCATACTTGAGTGATTAAAGCAGTTTCAAAATTTCCACTAATTTTTTAAAGGCAGAATACTAATTTTCTTGGCCTACATGGGGTAGGAGTAATGTCTCAACTGGACAAGGATTGGGAAAGAATATCGGAGCAACCCTCTTGAATAAACCACAATCAAATTCACCTTCAGTGACTTACATCAAGTGTTTTGTGCGCAGTATCCAAAGTAGAATAGTGTCTCTTTTAAAAATAATGCGGATCAAAATTTTGTCTTCAGCTGGAATTTTACAACACCAAACATCTGTCATGTAAACTACTTGTTTTAGATACTACGGAAAAAAATCCCAATAATATTTGTTGCGGCTGCATTCTTGATAATTTACGATACAGTCTCAAATGAAGTGCACGTGATTTCGCATGTCAGAAATCTGCCCTCCGTCGTTTAAATAAATTTTTTCATCACCATCTCATGTAATTGTAACTACGGTTTTTCAGTCTATAAAGAAATAATTAATTGTTTATCGTGACTAATTAATTACTTCTTCTATAGATGAAAAGAAAAACTCGCTTTTTTACGCGTGCGTGCATCATTCGTCCTGTTCGTAACAATGTTTAAACTACAAAAATATGAGACCCTTCTTTTGGGCTCGAGTACTTGGGTTTAGGTGTAAAATTTCTTCTAAATTTCTCATTAGGTTGTAGTACAACAGTAACAGAATACTGAGCTATTTGTAATAGTTTCGTTTTAATACATGTTTATCCCACCGCTTTATGCGCTCAGTAGTTATACCAACGTGTTCGTTATTATTACCCTGTCACTGATTTCTTGCCCGTCATGTTGATACAGTCAGGTCTTCAGAAACCGGCTGAAACACATTTGAGTTCTATTTCAGAAACCAGATACACAAGGTTAAAAATTAGAATGACTAGTATTCGCTATTTTTGGCAGCGTCTTGACTTTTAACTGTAAAAGGGGCAACATAGCTCGTGATGAAAACGGAATGTGGTAGTAACTGAACATAAGAGATATAAACCATATTTTTTTGAATGAAAGGGTGGATCTTTGTTTACCATGTTAGGAGAAGTTTACCTAATTTGGCAACAGCGACTTCTAAATATGGGAGTGGGACCGGCAGTCTGCGCGCCGAGGTATTCATACGCCACCATAAAGTAACGAATATTTTGTACGCTTTACACCGTATTAAGCTGTGAATATACTAAAACAAAGTATATCATATTTCCAAAAACACTTTTGAAACATTATTTTGTTTCGATATGGCGAAGATATTGCTTTTATGATTTGGAACTACTTTCAACCGTAAGTCGCCGCGCGAGCGGCGCGCTAGTGGAGAACTTAGGTCAAATTACGAACAGTTGCCGTGTGGTGTTGGTGACGTGCGTATGGTGTCGGAACGCTTAGAGGTTAAGGTAGTGAGAGAAATAATCAGAGTTTTATTATGACGTTAAGTGAATAGTGATAGTGCAGTGATGGATACACCAACAGGAGGGGGAAGAGATTCCCGTTTTAGTATGGGATACAATATGTCTCTCTTAAGTGGTGAAACTCCGTCTGATATATACGGAAGTACAAGCCATGCGAGACCCACCACCTCTCTAAGTTCTGGAGTGTCAAGGTCTTCAGTTTCGTTACCAAGTACTTGCAGTGCGGGTATGACTCGTGGACTGAAGCGAACGTCTTCAGATGTGTGTTTTGAACAAGAAGTGTCAGGTAGACCCAGCATGTCATCTCAAAGTGGGATGGGCTTATCAGCGGACTGTGGCACTGACATTGGGGACGAGGGCTACTCACAGCCACAGAAAAAGACGCCGCCACCAAACGGTAAAAAGACGAAGGGACGCGTTAAAATAAAGATGGAATATATTGACAACAAACTTCGAAGATATACAACTTTTTCGAAGAGGAAGACTGGTATTATGAAGAAGGTATGAGTTACGCTTTTAAGAATTGCTTAAATTATATCATTACAATTTGTATTGTATAAAACGTTCTCATAGTATGTGATAATTTTGAGGAACACTCTGTCTTTTGTGCAATTGAGATTGTCGTGTTAGCTGGGCTCTTGCACCAGTAGTGACAGTAAAATTACATGTTTTGTGACAATAACAATGATTTTCGCAAAAACAGAGACAAAATTTAATAAATGCACACTGAAACAATATTAGTTCTATCGGTGTTGCTTCAGTGCAGATTGGTTATGTTTATATAAATACAGTGGGTAAACATAACCTCTCATGTGTGCGAGTTTATATAAGTTAATCATTGAACAGTAATTTCAAGTTATTTAAAGAGCAATTGAAGGTTTAGACATATGCTTTATTATGTTTTTATGCTTGTTTACAAGGTACATGAAATTTTTTAGCACTGACCATTAGTCCTGTATTCAGAAGCAATTGTTTGCAATACGTTTTGGCTTCTAGACTCATACATAGTGTACAATGTACTAAAGAGATAGTATATATGCATAGCTATTTTAAATACAGTCTAAAATGATTTAATTTCTTATTACAGTTTGCATTTGATAATCTCTTTATCAGTATTTTGCTGCTGTTTAGGAAACTTATGGTTCCACTCTCCTGTTGACAGGCCTATGAGCTTTCAACACTGACAGGGACCCAAGTGATGCTTTTAGTGGCTTCTGAGACAGGCCATGTCTACACTTTTGCAACCAGAAAACTGCAACCGATGATAACATCGGAAGCAGGGAAAGCTCTAATTCAGACGTGCTTGAATTCTCCCGATCCGCCACCTTCGGGTGTTGGGGGTGACCAGAGGATGTCTGCTACTGGGTTTGAGGAGACGGAGCTGACGTACAACATTGGTGATGAGGAGCAGAAAGTAAGACAGCTGGTGTACGGTAGTTCACAACATGTAGGTGGAGGTGGGGCTCAGCAGCATCCACATCCTCATGCACAGCACTTTCAACAGCACCCAGGGTCCCCGTCTCCCCACCAGCACCATCATATGATGGCCCCACCACCGCATTCTCACACCCAGTCACCTCCATCACATCTCATCCCATGTTCCAGTCCAGGGCCACTGCTGGCAGGTGGCTATCAGCAGCCGTGCCAATCACCTCTACCACCACCACATGCTGCTTACCCACCTCCACACCCCCATATGTCGCACTCACACCCTCAACGGTAGTGGCACTTGCTGTGACATCAGTGCAGTCATTGAAACAAAGGGGAGCACTGTCACATGTCCCCCCAATACAAATAGATCAGAATGTTGTTACACAAAGCTAAAGTGATGTCTGTAATTTTATGCTTCTTGGAGGATTTGCTTTGCAAGGTTCTGGTATAATGTATTTTGAACTCAAAAGTATGCTAGAGAAGTCATTCTTACACAAAAAAGCTGACTTATATTGAGAAGCATCTTAAATAACTAACAACAGTCCATTTATTCCACAAGGATTATTCTGAAAGTTTAGCACATGCGAGATGTTTTTGAACTTCTCTGGTTGACAGTTACATCAGTTTTACTTCTGGATGATAGTCAGCATTAGATTTTGCTAATCTTCTGATTCTCCCCACGCCATTTTTATAATTTTGGGATTTCCATGTCTGGGTGAATTAGAAACTCTCATGTATTTGTTTCAAAAGTGATAAATAATAAAACTTGACACACTGCAGTCAGTGACACAAGTGCCATTACTGCCAGGGTGTAAGAATGTGCCATTGAGCAGCAATTGCCTTCAGAGGCATTTTGTATAGTGTTTGCATGAGTTTTTGTGGCTTTACTGCATTGATGGTTGTACAGCAAGTGTTATGTTTTGTTATGGTGTTGTTGCAGCATGAAAGTTGCCTGTGCAAATGTAGAAAATTAATGATATATCAGTGCTGAAATGAGCATGGAATTTTTTTAAACCAATTTTGATTTGTTTTTGGTGATTAAATTTTCACCA
The DNA here is from genome assembly GCA_026315105.1 of Locusta migratoria. Lineage (NCBI taxonomy): Eukaryota > Metazoa > Arthropoda > Insecta > Orthoptera > Acrididae > Locusta > Locusta migratoria. Next base: position 791,898,313 of record CM048755.1, on the reverse strand, counting down.
AAATTTTTTATTATATGACCATGTCATGGCTTTTTAGCTAGTATAAAACTGGCAAGTATTGTTTTTGCTGTAGTTAGTAGAGTGGGATAATAGAAGACAGAACTTTCTTGGCTCCATTAACATCATACCTTTTTCAGTCAAGATACTGAGGGGTGGGAAGTAATAAGAATTGCACAGTGTTCATAGTCTTCCTCTTTTGCCTCTCTCTCTCTCTCTCTCTCTCTCTCTCTCTCTCTCTCTCTCTCTCTCTCTCTCTCTCTCTCTCTCTCTCTGTCGTGTATTGTTATATTGTTATCAAGCTTAGAACACTGTCAGTCTGTGTCTATTTTGTGGTACTGTATTACTGTGTTTTGTATTGGCACAGTATCATAAACTGCCGAGAAAAAAATGTCGTGGGATTCAAGTTCCACAATATTTGACCTTTTTTTTAAAAAAAAATTTTACATTGCATTAGGCATTTGCTTTGCATGGTTTGCATTTAATACGGAATCATAAGATTGTTCTTAAATAACTATACTTGTTGTGCATTAAGATTCACAGTTTTGTTTTAATGAGAGTCAGTATTACATTTTTTTAATATTGAGACATTAACTTATAATCTGTTGTTTTATTTTTCATTGTTATTTAGCATCAGTTTGAGTTCTGAAATTATTGGCTTTGTGGCCATGGACTGAATTTTATATCCATTCAAGGTGTGATGCTGTAATTTGTCCTATTTACCTCTGGAGACAGTGTCAGCGTTTTGGCACTTTAGTTACTGTTGCCACATTTTTATATTATGTTGGTACTGTTTTTGCTACTTAGGCCAGCAGTATGATAGTTTTTTATGATTTGTAAATGAATACTGATTGCAAATATCAGTTCTGAAGTTAAGTTTCAAATGTATAGGACATTATAAAATATTGTGAACTGTAGTAATTCTATTACTATGACCAGTACAAATACAATTACTTGCTAAGTGAAGGCTAAAACCGGTGAACAATCTGCATTGAATGTGGATTTTGCAGACACAAATTGCTGAGCAACATCAACTTTTTTAATGATTTTTTTGTTAAAGAGATAGTGCCAATGGTATTATGACATGACATCCCAGTTCCTCATGTCTTGTTTGTGATCTGTTAGTCAGAATAATATGTGATTAGTGCAATTTCACTTAATATTTAGCTATAAGTATACTTACAAATTGCAGTGAATAATATTTGTCATAGAGAAGTTGATGTCTAGGAATTTGTAACTTACTAAATCTTTCATAAGATACAGTGACTTTTGTTACATAAACTATGGTCATGTTTTGAATTGTTTCTTGTCTCATCCTTTTCTTAGCCCTTTATATTCCCCTCTCTTTCTCTTTTGTTCAAAATGATTTAAACAAGTGACTGTAAGTAAACTAGAAACTATGGTGGTGTCCTGCAAATTTCTGTAAATATGGGATTTTACACAGATTAAGAAGTTACGGATTTGTGTTTTCGTATTCCATTCACAATTTCAATATAGACTAGTATTAAAAAATTTAATGTCTGGTATTGAGCACTGTCACACCGTAATCTCATATATTTCCTGCTACACAGACTTACAGTATATTTGTGAGTAAGGGCACACTACCCATCCTCCTCCCCAAAGTTGTACTACATTCGTTAAAACACTGCAATGTTCATTTGAACTCAAAATTGGGGTCATTTTCACTTTCATGTCTGTATGTTGTTGATGCTACAAACAACTTCTATTCAATATTAATGATCAGTAGTATAAATTAGTACACAGGTATACACTCATAGCATGTCCCCAAAACACATCAACAGAAATGTTAAAAATTTCAGTTTTGTAACTAGTGATTCCAAAATATTACATTTCACTGACAGTATCTTATATATTTAAAACTGCTTGATATGGTGTTGTCTAAAGTGAAAGGCAAATAAAAATTGTAGTAATATATTTAACATTCCAAACTATTTGACTTTGTGAGTTGTCTTATGGGTCCATTTTGACAATACTTTCGCTTAAAACAAGAATACAATATGTAAAGTGTTTCCCCATAGCAATTTGGTAGCATTGCAACTTATATTGTGAAATTTGCATAGTGTTAATTTTTTATTCTTAAGCTGAAACTTTCCTTTCGTATTGTTGGAGTGGTGACGTCTCAAGAAAACAAGAAGAATCACCAATGGAATGTAGTATCTGGTTTCTTTTCATTATTGTCTCATAATTTTTGAGGCTCAGTTCCAGCCAAATATCACACTGTAGATATATTTGGTTAATAAGAAATACTAACTTTGTTTGTGATCGTTTTATTTTTTGTAGGAGTTTGTGAGCTAAAGTGTCAGCAAAATATCTTACCTTCAGTGTGACAGTGATGTGTGTACTTAATTTTACAAAAAATTGCACCTGAAAATATTAGACTTTGCTTCTTTCTCAAAATTCTAAATATCCTTTTTTTTGTTCTTAGTTTCATATATTCAAGCACTCTCACTAGGGGTGGGCATATTGGTATGTACCAGTTTCACTAAATAGACTATTTAAAATTATACTTTGGATTGTATCAGTATTCATTCATAATGATCATTCTCTCCTACAGTATGCACGATTTTTTTTTTTTTTATCTTAGATAGATAATCAAAGATTCATTTACTCAGCTGCAGAGCGTAGATCAAAAACAACTGGAATTGTTTTTATTTAATTAATGGTAAGGAAGCAGTCATTTTAAATTAGGTGGATAGACCACATAACTAATGATGATGTACTGAAAAAAGTTGGGAGTAGAGGAAATTCTGGCTTACCTTGACTAAAAGAAGGGATTGATTGGTACATTTTTAGTCATCAAGGAATCATGAATTTAGCATTGGAGGGAAGTGAGTGGGGTAAAAATTGAAGAGGGAGACAAAGGGACAAATACAGTACACAGATTCAAACAAATGTGGGTTGCCGTTCTTGTGAAGAGCCGTAGAGGCTTGTTCAGGATGGATAAGGTGGAGAGTTGCATCAAACCAGTCTGTGGAGTGAAGACCGCAACAACAGAAGAACATTTTATCATGTGTAGTGTTCTGTCAAGATATTATGGGTCATTTATAGAACGCGATTCCATCCACTGGCTTTGACCCATGACATCATCGCTGCACAGTGGGTTTGAGATGTGTGCGTTTTTGTAGATGCCTTGAGTAATTATGTGGTGGCTGAGTTAAAAACAATATAGATTAAAAAGTGATCTGTAGCTTCACTCAGATAGTAAGGTATAGGTTAAGAGAGAGCTTTTTCTTTTTCATCTTCCTAAGTGAGCGGCAAAGGCACAAATTTTTAGCCCGAGACCTGTTATCAATGGTACATTCAGTTGTTGTACTCCGTAATGTATTAAGATAACCACAGATTATTTATTATCAACAATACATATGTATTGAGATGATATCCTGTATATGGGTTTTCAAACATGTTGACGACATGGGTCAGAGCAGGTAGAATCACTTAGTAAAATAATGCTGATATTATTGTGTTGGGATAAGTTCGTGTTTGACTCATACACAACCACCCCTCCCACCAATTAGGTTCCAGTGTTCAGTACCTTTTATCTTCCATAAACTTGCCTTGTGTACTGTAATTTTCGTTTCTCATCAATAAGTACAAAAGTTTTGGGTACCACATATTATTTACATATTTTGTAATGCACTTTTGTTTTAAGTAAACTGTGCTATAGAACTTGAAAGGCTAGGAATAGTAACCTAATGTGAGGTTCATTGGAAAATCACTGTATCAAAATGAAGGCTAGAGTTTTTTATTTATTTATTTATTGTGTTTGCCTCTAGTCTTAATATATTGTCTACCATAGTAAAAAATAATTCATTCCACATTAGTGAGGCCAATTAAGAATATGGGTTATAGTCACATTTCACTAAAACGCAAAGTTGTATGCCCCTGACATCTTTTGACTAGCTTGTCAAGTTGCTCCCAATAACAACTGGACTGTTCTGCTGAAATTGCACTGTAAACCTATCAATTTGAGATCAGTGCCTGGAAGCACAGAAATTGATGTGGCACTGGGCACAGGAAATGTTTTGAGACCTAGAAACTTATCAATGAGATCTTCAAATGGGTTTTGGTACTCTATACAATCACTTGTACATATTAAGACTGTCATGACCAGAACAAAAGATTTTGAGGAAGATAATATGCATTGATATTTTACGTAGTTTAGTGGTTTTATTCCCTTTTTTTACAGTGGCGTATCTGGGGGAGGGGATACCAGGCTGCAGCCCCCCCCCCCCCCCCCGCAAGACCCTCCTTGAGCCCTCTTCCCAAATCTTGCTGCAGCCTTTTTTTTTTTTTTCTTTTTAGAAATCACGCCACCCCTCCCCCCCTCCCAGATCACAATCCTGGGTACGCCACCGCTTTTTTATAATAGGAAAATACACAATATCTGAGATTCAATACTATTTCAGTAATTTCAATTGGGCCATCTTCACCTGCTTTAGTAAAGTGAAGGATGTCACCTGTATCTATGTATATACTCCGCAGTCCACCTTAAAGTGTGTGGCGAAGGGTACACTGTACCACTACTAGGCATTTCCTTTCCTGTTCCACTCTCAAATAAAATGAGGAGAAAAAATGTCTATACGCCTCTGTAACAAGATAAGGCTTAAAGTACTCAGACATATAACATAAAATAAGTATAGGATAATGTAAACAGATGTATCTGTAACATAACTGATCAGTCATTGCAGGAGTATTACTATGTACACCACGAGTACAGTGATAAAGGTGTTTACTTTGTTGTTTTTAAATTAAACATGTCTTGTTTGGACATTCAGTGTGTGGTATGCACTGCATGGTCATTCTTTACTTTCAGGCAACACAATCTTTGGAACTGGGAAGTAAATGGCATTGTATTGTGCAGAAATGTCTGTCTTTAATAATCCTACCATCAAACGTGATATTTAGACCAAAATTTCTGATTTAATGTGTTTTATGCTTTCTCAGTTGTTATCCTGCGGGTTTTTTTTTTTTTTTTTTTTTTTTTTTTTTTTTTTTTTTTTTTTTTTTTTTTTTTTTGTGGTTTCCGAACATGCCATAATCATTCCTTTATATGCAGGTAGTGTTTCCGTCCCCATCTTTTTCCATTTTATCAGAACCCAGGTAAGAAACTCTAATCTCCCCAAGTATTCAATTTTTACGCTCAGTTAAATTCATCTAAGCTCACTGGTAAAAGTAGGAGTCACCTTCAGAGAAATCAATCCCAGCATCATTCAATTCCGTATAATTCTGCCCTTGGATTTGGTAACCACCAATGTTTGGAAGTGACTCTACAAAGTTGTATTTTCTATGGGTTTAAAGTTGGATGATATTTGCAGGTCATTGAAGATGGAATGTGATGGTGGAATGTTCAGAAAACTAGGCAAATATTCTCACAGTCCAACGTACTTCGCTGTTGTTATATTGAACAATAGGGGTATTGATAGCATATTCGTCTTGTAAATATTGTTGGAAATGTCCCGTCACAAATTTCTCACTGACAGGATGGGACAAACCTCCACTCACTTCCTGTAATATTTGAAAGTGATGTTAATTTGCAGTTCGTGGAAATGCCAAAGGTCTGTTTGTGTCGGGATCTTTTTCCAGCTACAATTTATATGCCACATATCATGGATACATGTGCTACACCACTGATTGTAGACACTGAACAATGCCCACAAACCGCCAGTGAATCCAGCAACATCACACATCATATGACCATAGGTGTTGCAACGCACAATTGCCTCTTTTTTTGCCACTATATCTCGTCCTTAAATTTATCTTTGTTTTCATAGTTCACTTGAAACATAAATGTCGCATTGACTACCACTGTCTTACAATCAAGTTGTGTGTATAGTGGAGCACAACTTAATTGATGTACCATCAGTAAAAACTTAATGGTTCACTCATCTGTGCACATAGGGGTCACAAAAGTGTCTGTAGTTTTCAAACTCTTTAATTGTATCAGACTTTACAAAGACAGATGATGCATAGAGAAACTACCCTGTCTCTTTGATTTATGAAGCTTTTAAACTCATTGTCTCAAATTGAGTATTTAATGATAGTTGCTTTCCGAGCATTTATATTCAACACTTGTAGATTTATTCACCATTGGATTGTACTGTCCTATTAGTAAGTCAGTCAAAGAGTTTTTGTTCTGTCCATCATGTGCGTAGCTTAGTAACTGTAAGGTACAGGTTCTAAATTCAAAAGGTTTGTTTGATTACTGATCATTTTAAAGTAATCACGGCACTGAAACCTGAATGTCATTTTTGCCAATGGTTTGTATTTGTTGAGGGCCACATAATGACAAACTGGCAATGTATTTCATAGGCTGCAACAACATATAGGTGTGGTTTTCAGGGCAAAGGAATAGAAGGCATCCCACCTGATACCATCAATAATTGAGTCAGAGCACAAGTTCATATTTTGTAGTGATACAAAGAAAATCATTTTGTCCTTTCTGAGGGACAATCCCAACAATTGTCATTACAGATTTGCTAAATGATGGAAGGATTGCAATACCATTAATAACTGATAAAATTCCACGATCCTTTTTGTGTTCGTAGTGATAAATGCAAGTAACTATATTAGTAGCAAATTAGGCCTCTGTTGGAGTCAACTGGAGTCCATGATATGACCTGTCAGCTTTGACCAGTGATGTCATATCTGAGTTAAAGATGGTAGTTTGTTTACAAGCATAACATAAATTATAGATTACAATTTTTTCTTTAAAAATGATCTGTAGTTTCTCTCTGATAGGTACACATTGACAGACCATTTTTTTCCCGGCAAGTGAGTGCTGAAAGTGCAGAATTTTTTATCTGAGACCTGTAATCAGTGGTACATTCTGTTGTAGTAATCTGTAAGTTACAGGGATTGTCACAGGTTATTTATTAAGTACAATACATAAGTATTAATATTATCCTGTTTATATTTGTTGATAGTGTTAGTTTTACTAGTTGGTATATCTATGTAGCGTATCTTGTGAGACTCAGATATGATGCCATTAGTCAAAGCTGACAGGTTGTATTACAGTCTTCAGTTATGCCCACCATTGTGATGAGTTAAACATTGGCTAGTAACACAGATTGTGAATAATTCTTGTTTTACCCATAACACTGTATCATTTGCTCTGCTGTTCAGATGTTATTGTATGTCTTTGGTAAGTCAGTCTGAGACATCACAGAATCATTAGTACCAGTACCTCAAATTAATGATAAGGGCAAGAAGCATACGTGTATGTTGAGGGGAAGAGATAGTGAGAGAAACACACAAACACCACCCTAAAATACCCATAATGACTAGCATTTTATTAGCTTTTGTGGTCAATCCTAACCAGGTGACAGAACAGAGGTCCTGTGAATGGCTTGATTTCATTTTGTCACCTTCAGCTCTCCTTCTCAGTTATGGTAGAACATCAGCCTGAAGTTAAACAACCTTGTGAGGAAAACCTTAGGACGACCATCCATGCTCTAACCGGAAGTGTATGTTGGTAATGCCTGTTTCGAGCTTTTGTGGAAAGTTATTTTTGTGGAACCACCCAGGCTTAACATACTGCGTACCAAAATGCAATGTTCAAAGAAAAGAACTTAATTTGTCGGAGAAAGTACACAAACTTGTGATAAATAACTGAAAACCTGTTTTCATTGTGTGCTCTTGCCACTCCTTGGTGTTTGTTATTCATATACAAACTCTAAACAATAACTATTTCTGACATACGACAGTGGTGTATGGGAAGCAAGGACAATCAATTTTGATGTCACACACTTGTGGTCAAGCAGGGGAACAATCTCAAATTGGCCTGCAAAAGTTACCTAAGTTACGGAACATGCACACAGAAAAATGTATCTCTGTGTAAATTTTGCCTCAAGATCCTGTGAATTTTAACAGCATAAATTTATAACCATTGAATTGTTTTGTTACTTAGGCCTTCTTAGCATGATTTTCATTGTCATTGTAAGGGCTAATACAGTTGACACTTACCTGGATCTCTATGATAACACATTTTCGAAAATGTAGCTTATTTATTTAAAATGAAGTAAGTTACATTATGTTTCATTTGAAACAAACGAAAAAAAAATCTTATGATATATTAAAATTAGCAGAAACACACAATGTTTTACAGAGTAATATTTTTATTCTAGGGGGGGGGGGGGGAAACCCTTCTTGTACACACCGTTTCTAGACATAATTTGTCTGGGCATTGTTTGTTTTTAAATGTCCAGTCATTTTTTATATCTGCAAGACTATTTTTGGTATTACCGACATAAAGATGCACTTGACAGGCACATGTGGGGTGCAATTATATTTAAGTAGGTGCTGTTTTTTCACCAAAATGTCACACATTGTTTACTCAGTCCAACTAGTGGAGAAAGATCAACGTGATCTGCTCAATGCTTCTGTGCGATTGCTGCTGAAGCTCTGGCCACAGTGTGTTAACAGCAGGCTGGTTTGGATGCATAATATGTTTAAAAAAAAAAGGGGGGGGCTCCCTCCTTCCTCCCTCACAGAAAGGGTTAACATTTGGTACTAATAGTACAAAATCTGCTGGAATATAAAGAGCAAGGGGTATTCAACATATTGTGTGTAATGCGTGCCCTGTAGCTTTGGTAGATTTGGAGTCAAGTTTTCAGTCATTTCCTGCCTTGATGGATCACAGGTGTTAGATCAAAGTGTTCAACTACTTACCTACACCACTATGGTAGGCTGTAAACAGTTCTTGTACTTGCACAGTAGTACTCTCAATACAACTGGACACACATAATGTAAAATGAAACTATCAGCACCCTAGGTAACCTAGATGTTTTGTTACTGTACAGAGTGGACGGACACCTGAACTGAAATTTCATTACTAGATTTGTTGGCTTACCAAACCCACAACTAAACTGACACATTCTAACTTAACCTAGATTTAGGGCTGTCTACAACAAACAACACAGATTCCACATATGTAATGAAATTTCTACATCTAATGACTGTGTCGAAGGGGTATTAAACACTGTTCCGTCCTTCCTTATTAAATGGCACCATTAATAATATTAGCACATAGACAGTGTAATAATGAAATAAATATTAGCAGCAGAAATGGAAAGTAATTTGTACAATTTTTCCAATAAAGCCGGAATTCTTATTTCAGCCTAAATCATTATCTATTCATTGTCTAAGGTGTCATTGTGATATATATTGCAAAGACAGAATTCAGAGCAAATGACATCCATAAAACATGATTAATTTGTATGTTGGAGCACGAATGCTGAACCGGTGGCCCATGTGCCGGATCCAACCTGTGGTCGATATCAGTATAGCCCAAGGAATGAAATTTGTGGGAGAGGGAGAGAGCTAATGTAGAACATTGTAAATAAAGAACTAATGTACAAGAGGCATAACCAAACATATGCAATGAGGTAGACATAAAATGAGTGTTCCCTAAAAAAAAAGTGTTTTGAAGTATAATTTGTTCACATGGTGTGTCAGGGAAACGTGTGTAATTCATATCAGTGTGTTACTCCATGAAACGAGATGGTCCACAGGCTTCAGCGAGTATGGGAATCCAGCCTGCAGGTTGCAAAAATTGCCCACACCTGTGTTAAAGGCATGCTGGTGTCTGTAGTTAATAGCTGTTCATTAATGCCGACTGGTTACCTCACATTGGACAAGGAGAACTACTGCCAACATTTGCTGTATACTGTGCAAAAACACACATTGCCTTTTTTAAGTTTTTGTACTCCTCCTCCCCTTCATAAGTCTTATAGTTCTGTTGTCTGGTTTTATAGGAATAAATGATATATAGTACATTCCATAGTTTGAAATTGGGTTTATCTTGCTAAAAAAACTCCTTACTTTTTAGAAGAGACAGGGAGAAATAGGTTTTTATTTATTAGCTTCTTTGCTGACGATCTGTTACTAGAGAAGTAGTATTTTTGGCAGAATTCTTGTTAAAAATTACATCTCGAGCAATAATCACCGAAGCTTCAGATGTACTTTGCATGTTGTTCTTGCAGACACAGCATGTTCATAAATATAAACATACTGAAATTTGTGGATTAAAGGTGCTCTCCATCCATTAGATTCTGTATGATGCCAGAAATTGATCCGAATCTACTTTTTAATCCAACAAATAACTTATTCATAGACACGAGTTTGTTTCTTGTATGTAAAATACCAATACACTGAAATGCAGTAGTCCCTCTCTCTCCCCCCCCCCCCCCTCTTTCCCCTACCCGCGCTCCCTCAGCCCGCACATATTTTATAGTTTAAACCAGGAACAACAGCAGTGGAGTTTAAACTTAGTCTACACACCTGTGTCACGCATTCTCTGACAGCCAATGAGTGTTCAGTATTGTTCTGAATGCTCTACTAAAACTGTTGTAGGCATTGGCAAAATTAGACTTGACTGTAGTGGGTTATTAATTGCAGTTTATTTTATTCATTACAAATTGTCATTACTGATGGTGCTGGTATGCAATAAATTATACCAAAGTAAGCAAGAGCATTTATTTGCTGGATTTAAAGTTTCTCCAAGTGCAAAGCACGTATATACATGTACCTCAACTGCCGCTTGAAACTGATACCGTTTTCCCATCTCTGTCTAGTTCTGTGTTCTAGACGTGAGCGACCCACCATCATTTGTGGAACTATTGTCAATGCCTCTGCTAATATGGCAGTCAATTGTCAGTTGGTAGATGGGAAAATATGAAAAACTGGTTGTGACAGGCTGATCTGTAGCATAGTTAGAGATCGAGGTTAGGTTGGAAGGCAACAGTTTGGTTGGGCTTAAGTTTACAATCTGTGTTGCGGCACAGTGTTGAGTGTTCATATGTTGGCTATGGCCACTGCATGTGTGCCAGCCAATCAGTGTATGGCGGTCAATCAGATTCACTGATTTATATTTGTGCATTGTTTTTTAATGAATTGTTCTGGTGCAGTTGCTGCCAACATCTGAACACTCGGCACTGTGCTAAGACACAAATTGTAAACTTTTACCATTTCGTTGAGAATTGGAGGAGACAATGAATGTGAATGCAGAAAACCTGTTGTGGTACAGCATATTATGTTAAAGTCCAACATTTGAGACTGAAACATTATTATTAGGTACACAAATCAGCTGTCCCCTAACATTAGCTTCCTATCATCACATGTTGTAGTCATTACTAGCAATGTGTCACTATAAGAACACAGGTGACCCATTCTAGAATTTTATCACATCTCTTAAGTTTCGTTAATGCACTTTGAAGTGGTACTCGAGGTACCCTCCGCCACACACCGTCGGGTGGCTTGCAAAGTATGGTTGTAGATGTAGATGAAGTATTTTTTGGGTTGTAGAATAGATTTCTGTTTGCAAAAGTACCATTTGTATTCTCGTGCTATCCTGTGATAATTAAAGCTCAATTTAATCAAATTTCTGGATTGATAATTGCATTCCTAGCTTAAAATTTTACACATTTTGTGTGTCTCATTAATTCCCAAAACTTTATTGTGGTTTTGTAGAAGTTCAGTATTCAATCCTGGTAATAATGTGAGTGTAGATCCAGAGAGTGTTGTGTTAAATACCTGCCATTCCTGGAATAGAAAATGTTCTGTGACTTGAAAGGGCAAATTGTGAGGAGAGTTGTTCATATCACTTAGAGGATATTATTATGTCACTCACCTTTTCACACTGCTGCATGTTGAATCCTCCTGTTGTTTTTTTTTTTTTTTTTCGGGACAGTATTTCTTTTCGTGCATTTTGGAAAAAAAATCTCACAGTGTGATATTTGGTACTTTTGTCTGTGTATTTGTAAGACTAGGTAATTCTGTTGTAACAAAAGTTAACTGGTCAGTCATTGCTGTCAGCATTGTGTGTTTTGAAGAATGTAACTTTAGCATTATTGCTCAATAACATTCCTAGTAAATAAAATGTATGTATGTTTTTTTCTCATAACAAACAAACAGCTTATCTTACTTAATTTAATATTCACTGCCATCAAGCTCTCTGAGTGAATTTACAGTGGTAATGTTGCACTGTTAAAACTGTGTACCTGTCGTTTCACTAAAGATTTTAATAATTGGGTTAGATAGCAGCAGACTGGGAGGAAGACTCTGTAATTTAGCTGTGATTTGATTTCTATATTTCACCCTTACATCTTTTAACTGTAATATGATAGTTGTTGACCCTCTTAAGGGGGGCACAAGGAATAGTGGCTTTCAAATCCATACTTAGAGTAGATAATTTTTTGCTGGAATGTAATTATATGTCATAAGAGTGTTTTTAAATACTTGTTACTTTACTCTCAGTCCAATATTAATGGCAGTTGAACTTTTTTATATCATTTTTTTCTGGATGGGCTAACACCTGGAATTGTGACAAAGGAATTAATTGTTCAACTTCTGTGTTCATCATTACATCAGAAACATCACTTTAAAACTTTTATGTAAACTAGACATTTTGCATAATATAAATAGAAAATTACATCTTGTTTTAGCTTCTAACTGTTTGTTCAGTATTTTACTTTATTACACATAAGTTTGAAGGCAGTTATATAAAAAGATATCCAGTATTTTACAAAGTTCTTGCCCGAGGTAGCTCTGAGAAATCTGTGAAACTTCTTGTGTTGTTTGTGCCAAGATGAGATTCTCTTGTTGCATCAGTAGTTTTATGTAATTGTTACTTGTTCTAGCATCTCCACACCTGGAAAAAAAGTATCATGTTAATTAGTACTTAAATAACCTGTCACAGTCAGTGTAGACATATCACAGAAACTTATGCAATACTGTTTCCTCTTTTATAAGTAGTTTCAGATATAAAATGTGTGTGTGTGTGTGTGTGTGTGTGTGTGTGTGTGAGAGAGAGAGAGAGAGAGAGAGAGAGAGAGAGAGAGAGAGAGAGAGAGAGAGAGAGAGAGAGAGAGAGAGAGAGTACTGAAATATGTAAATACCTTGAATCTTTTATTCGAATATTATTAGCATGTTTTGTTGTAGAGCTAGTTCAAGCTGTTGGAATTGTTTGTTGTGTTTGATGCTCTTAGATGACAGTTACGCATGATGATATGGCCTAGTAAATTACGGGACTCAGTATCTTTTTGCACTGAATTTTGTGTGATTGCATGTTTGTAGCTTGTTGTTACAAAGTAAGTTAAAGCTTTATAGTCTTTGTTGTTATTTGTTTTGTATTCCTCATATACTAATTGCAGAAAAAGTTGTTTTGTTGTTGTACAGCTATTGTTATTTTTTCTTAAAATAATGTAAGAACTGTATAGTGTTTATTTAAGGTATTAAACTTGCTATCTAACTATTTATAGTTTTTATGTCATTGTTAGAGTTGTTCATCATAATGAGAAAGAAACTGAATGACATTAGTAGTAAATGGTCATTGAGTAACTAGTTAAAGATTAATTGAATCTGCAAGCTTCTCACAACCATGTGGTAAAATATTTGCAAAATATGCATTCGTAATGGCTTGACATACCATGTCACACACTTACTCAAATGGTAATATGCACTTGTTAAAAGCCTGAATACATAGTATTTATATTCCACAATCCACAATATTTATTTCTTAGCTTATTATGAACTGGGTTAGAGTTTCTAGGCTATAGTCAGATATATTAATATTACATATAGTCCACACAACAACAGTGAGAGTACACAGTTATACAGGGATAGTTATTTATTTTTTTTAAAATCTGTGTGAATTTTATTACTACATATCAATATCAAATTGGGTTTCTGAAAATTATAGTCTTGTCTAGGAAGAGATTTAGATTTTGACTCTTCCACAGTGTCTGCTTTTCCTTTTCAAATGAATACTGCACAATTTTTTCTACAGTTTTTCAAAACTTTAAAAGGGTTTCTCTTGTTTGAACTAATGTACTGTGAAGTTCAAGGACCTTTCATCATTGCTTGAAGCATGAAGCTTATTGTGTGTAAATGGATCTAGTATGTTAGGTGCAAACATTTCAGTTTTTTAGTACTGTCCTTTGTAAATTCTAATTAGAGATTAAAAAATATGAAGTGGTTACTAATACAGAATTATAACAGCAAGTCATCATCTGCACAAGGTTAACATAAACAAGTAGCTGGTATCTATAATTTAGTTTAGAGTGTTTATCCTGAGAAGTGGCATTTTCCAGCATAAAATTTGATTAGAATTTGGCTTTCTCAATACAGAAAATGTTCAATTTCTTTTAAATCTATCGGACCAAACTGCGTGGTCATCAGTCCGTAGCTTACAAACTACTTAAACCTAGGTAAACTAACCTACGGACAAACACACACCCACATGCCCCAGGGAGGACTCGAACCTCCACGGCGAGCAACCGCACGCTCCGCAGCGTGACGCTTTAGACAGCTCGGCTACTCCACCGCGGCTTTCTCAATACAGCTTATTGTAATTGAAGAAATACTGGCCATGTAATTAGGTTTACAGCGATGTCAAACATCTTAACATGTTTATATTCTGTGAGCTCGGTGAAATGTGCAGTAGTTAATTTTGAAAATCCACAGTAAGCTGCTACTTGTGAGAAAAAAAAATCCTCTGACCTCTAAGGGTAATATTAAAAACTTATACAAGAGAATTCACCGGATGTCAGGGAGTGAGGTGCTAGATTTGTTATAAACTGATCATTGGATAGGTTACAGTTCAAAAGTCAAATATCACCACCCTTTAATGTCTCTAACATTCTCTCCAGAAAGCCCTTCACTTTTGGAAATCACTGACACATTTTTGTGCCTAAAATTTGTAGTTAATTGTTAATGTGTGTCTTTCATAGCTTGCTGTAAGGGGAATATTTAGTCTTATAAGAAAGGTTTCAGTCACCGAAAAATTGTATAGGTGGAAACATAAAAAAGGAAGGAAGATTAGTATTTGTCCCAGTGACATCGTGATCATTAGAACTCGAATTGGTTTTACTCTGTTAATGTTGGGGAAGGAAGTTATTCAAAACAGATCGTCCCACAATTTTTCTGGAACAATTTAGGGAAACCACAGGAAGCCTAAATCTGGGTGACCGAAGGAGAATCAAAACCGCCCTCCTTTCGAACGAGAGTCTAGCGTGTCACTACTATTCCGTTGCATTTGCCATTGCCCTCGGGTTAGCAAACTGTGGTAAATTGCCGTTTGGTGATGATATTTCGTTAGAAATTGTTCTTTAATTAATAATCAGTCAGTCAGTGACAAAAGCAACTCCCTGCCTTGCTGTACTGCTGGGCGACTTTCAGGTGGAGTAGTAAGCACCCCATTAATCTTCTGCATGTTAATAATTTCCCTATAGAGATTCATTGTAATTGAGGGTACTCATGTGGGGGTGAGGGGGCGCAAGACATGAGCTACGGAGTACTTTTAGTAGTTTAAAAGTAGTTCTCCAATTAGCCACGATGACGATTTTGTGTCCCCTTTTGACCGGTACACCCCAGCTGGGATTGTGTCCGGCCTGCCCGGTGCAAGTCTTCGGTCGACATCACACGGGCCGCTCGAATGTCGACGGCGACGAGGTCGACACGACACTGTCCCCGAGTGGAGAAAATCTCCAACCCGACCGGGAATCGAACCCGTTCCTCCCACGTGGCAATCTATCGCGCTGTCCACTTAGACTACGGAGGTGGACAATAGGCCAGAAAACGGTTCAATTTCCAACCTTGCTAAAAACTTCGCCCTGTTTGTAAATAATGACATTTAAATAAATTCCATAAGAATCGCCTACCTAAACTATATTTTCTCCCCTTTCCCTGAGAGCTAGATCCCCCTGTCCACAGTATGGGTGGCCGTGACTGCATGCGTTCTGCAGCCTCCTCCTAAGATGCCGTCTGTTTCCGTATCATCCTGTCGCAACTTCCGCCCCCACGCGCGGCGCGGGCGCTCTTCATTCAGAGTATTTGTATTTTCTGTCGTTGGCCTCCTGTAATCTTCGTCGGACTGCGTGGTGTGTTTTTCAGAGTGGCGGCCGTATTTTCCCGTGATGCGTCACACCAAAAATAGACCGCCGTTTCTTTGGACCCCCTCCGCCTCTCTCTCTCTCTCTCTCTCTCTCTCTCTCTCTGCGCGTGCGTGTACCCACAGGCTCACGTGTTTGTTAGAGACCTATGACGATAGTGTCGTATGCGACTGTTTCGTAATTTGAATTGAAAGAATACCTCCGTTGTTGGAAGCAGCCGCTTTTGCCTCTCATATCATCTACTTCGCAGCTAGTCGTGAGCTTTAACTCTTTGACTGCCAATTCCTTTAGTTGGCGACGTACTGTTTGTCCTGCTTTTAAATTCAATATCGTATATGTTGAAGTCGATGGGTTGGGGTGGTCTTGTTAATTTCCAACAAATGGCAAGGCTTACGTGGCCGCCTCTACTTTCCGAGATAGTATATTTCCTCCACTCGTAACTCTGAACCAAAACTGAACTTTTCCGCTGAAACTGTCACCAGTTGAATGCGCGCTGTGGCGCAATAACCACCCACATATTTTCGACGTAAAATGAAACTCCTTTGCCGTTGGAATATCCCCGCCCCCTATACAGTAGTGAGCTTAATGATAACTTGATGGGCGGCATTGATGTTGCGTCGCAAATTGTTCTCACGTTGTTGTTGTTGCTTTGATAATCTCAGTCGTCGTACGCTCTGATACTTCCACGAGCAGCAGCATTCGCATTTTCTACCAGTTTGCCCGACTGTGTTCTCACAATCGACACCGAAGTTTCAAATGGAAGCTTACGGAGAGTTTGTGTAGATAGGCCTTACACGGCACTGTTTCCTTCTATCCCATCATTTATTTCACGATACAGAGAATGTCGCATTGTAATATCAAACCTATCTAAAATAGGCACGATTTAATTAGGCTACATAACCGCGTTTATAGAGATGGGCCTTTCAAGTATTTTGGTGGAGCTCAAATCTATCAAAACCGGTTGTTGCACTCACGAGCTAAAAGATGATTTTTCCCCTTTTCAAAACAAAGCTATTTAAAGATTTTACTGTTTTGTGGCGAGAGAATAGTTGCTAGAACATTTCACTATGAAAGCTTAATTTTTTCCTGTAAAAGAAAGGTTTGAGTTTTCTTAAAACCGAAAATAAAAACGAGAAATGACACACACGAATAAAATAAAAATTTGTTCAGTGGAGTTTGCCGAGTTGCTGTGCATACTTCTGTCTTGTTCCGTCTCAGCCTAGTGCTTAGTCAATTATCTGCGCTCAACGGCGTTTCCTGTATAAAAGATGTCAGGTTCACCATGTGCACTTTATTTTCAATGCGGCGTAGTCAGCTTAGGAAGTGATTCACCAGTGAGCATCTGTCATATAGGCGCGTGTCGGCTTCCGCGTCGTTTATCTGTGCCCGCTGCCCGGAAAGACAGCCACTGGGACTGCACTTGTAGTTGGCCCTGCACAAATTTTAGAACACTTTGTGAAATGTATACCACTGCCGCCAACGTTTGTACCTCTGGAACAGACAATCCATAATAAATATTAAGATTAGTTTTTTCTAAATCACTTGAGGTGAACGCCAGGAGGGTTTCTCAGATAAGAATTACACCACTTCCATCGTCTTATATTTCTCAACGTAAAGTGGAGCTGCTGCTCTGAAAATATCGGTTTCGATCGGACGTCCATTGTTTTAGTGATCCCCATTAACGCAAAGAAGAAAATTCTGCAAGTAGTTTTCTTATATTGTTGTTTCCTTTTTTAATTTCCAATTGTTTAGTACAGTGATGTTTGCCTTTGAGGACCATTGCGCTAGGCTGTAATCGTATCACCTACCAGCGTTAACACCCCCCCCCCCCCCCCACACACACATGCCAAACGGCACCCGAGCGCAGTGTGCAAACTATACTCTCCTTCATTTCGTTGTGCCACAGCTTCTGCATCAGCTCTTAACGCCGTTAATCAGATCATTAATAAAAAAAGGGGGGGAACTGAAGCACGCGATACCTCCGTCTTGTTTCCTGATGCCTGACTGCTGTGTTGTCTAACTCGAAATGTTGATAATTGTCCTTTTGTTAAGAATGTATCATTACTTTTACTTATTTTACATCCATCCATCCACCTATCCGAGCCCCCATGTTTTTTTAATAATTAAAACACTAATTGCCATTCGTAATGCAACTGCTTAATAGAATACTATTTCAAAGGATAGTTTCTATGTTCGTAATAGAAAGTTTCATTTTATGAGTATTGTTTTCCAGAGTGTTGGTTTCCGCGTTCTTTCGTTTAGAATGTACCGGTAATGACGTTATAAGTCAAAGCTGACGAGTGGTATTGACTTCTTCAGTATTGCCCATAAAAGTAGAGCGCTTCTATTTTGTGTTGCTAGGTAGTTACTTTGGCACTTGTGTTTACATGCGCAGAACAGAAAAAATTGCCTCGAACAAGACTGTTCCTGTAGGTATTTGTACAATCGTGCTGTCGGTATTCTGCAGCATAAGCGTGGGAAAGGCGGGTGTCGCATCGCGGATGGCGTGCTTGGTAAACAGTTTTAAACAGCTGTAGTAGTTCATATTTCAATCGGCGAACAAATTTCACAGGCGACGAGCTTGCCGATGCTGACACGCTGTTTTTGTGACACTTGTCGCCAAGTTTCCATTTCGCCTGTCTTGTGGGACCAGCTGCTATGTTTGCGCTGGAATGTCTTCGGTGACTTTTACCAATCTCTACTCAACTAACACATTTCGTCAGGGAATTCGATGACCGGCACCGGCAAAGTTTTCTCCAAATACGTTCATACTTTTTACTTTCATTTAGTAGCCCATTCTTCCATTAAAAACATATCACATAGTGTTGACGATACTGCCAGTCTCACGAAATCCAAGCTGCACACACTGCTCCAACTCTGAGTAGAGAATAATTCCTTTTCATCGATAACAATCTAATAAAAATATTTAGCGTTTGGAAAATTTCTTCCCGAGAAAGACCCTGTGAAATCTTGTCAAATTACTGTGTTTGTGTCTCGTCTTGGAGTCTAAAGGAGGGATGCTCAAACAATGATAGACATTATTGTGCCATTCTGTTATGTGAAGAGAGTACGTTGTTCTTGTTCCCCAAAATAGCCTATGCATTGAATAATGAAATACATCCTCCAGCGCGCTTCAACAGATTCGTAGCGAACGCAAAAGACCACTTCAGGTGGTTGCGAGTACGGGGCCGGGCTATTCACAAGTTGCTTCTTGTCCGTAGCTTCGTATTACGTTATCTCAAGTTGAAATTAAGCGATACGAAGCGCTTGAGATCTGGTTAACTAGAGGGATTTGAAAAAGGGCGTGGAAAAAAAATACTACAGCTCCATCTCAGGGTGTACAGAGGCATTTTGTGGTTTGTAGAAATGGCTGTTTGTCATAGACCATTATTGAACCCCTTTTTACCCGCGAAGCTATGAAGCATGTTTATGTAACTGGAAGTGATAAGTCCTATGAAGTGAGAGAACCACTCTACTTTCCTCTCTACAACAAACGTCATTGTGAAGTGTCTTAAATGGAGAGGAAGGGGACGTTGCCTGTAGTTGTGGAGTACGCTCACTCCAATTTCTGTTATAATGAAATATATTTGTGATGCATTTAAGTGAACAGTTCAAATCGTGATTGTATTGGCACAGAGTGTTTACTCGGGACAGAGCTGTAACGAAATATACTAGCTTTGCATGCAAGCATGCATGAGCGTGTTTAAATGCATTACGTAAAGATCAAATTTAAATATGACAGTGTTCATTCGACCTGGACGATATCGCCCCCCCCCCTTCTTTTTTCGGCTGTCGCGGTGTAATGGCCACTATAGTCAAGTTCCATAGATTTACACATTTTTGAACTTTTTCTAACAATGATTAGTCACTGCTAGATAAGTTCGTACGAAATGCTGCTAAAAAACAAAGTTGTACAGATTTTCTGTGTGCACATGGTCGAGGAGTTTTTTTGCAATGCATTGTGTAGACGTTTAAATAGCTAGGTTGTAAGTACCGCGGCTACGTTCAGAGCAAGAGCGTCTTTTTTGGAACCAACAAATGTGGAAGCTCTCGTATGCAAATAGTTGCTACTACCACCGGGCAAGTAGCACATAGTGGACATGCCGCCTAGTGATAGGGC